>PISW01005641.1:0-129707 GCA_004023785.1 Mungos mungo
GCCATCTGGATGTCCTCTTTGGAGAAGTGTCTATTCAGGTCTTCTGCCCATTTCTTCACTGGATCATTCATTTTTCGTGTATGGAGTTTAGTGAGCTCCTTGTATATTTTGGATACTAGCCCTTTATCTGATATGCCATTTGCCACTATCTTTTCCCATTCTGTTGGTTGCCTATTAGTTTTTTTTATTGTTTCCTTTGAATTGCAGAAGCTTTTTATCTAGATGAGGTCCCAGTAGTTCATTTTTGTTCTTGATTCCCTTGCCTTTGGGGATCTGTTGAGGAGGAAATTGCTGCAATTGAGGTCAAGGAGGCTGTTTCCTGCTTTCTCCTCTAGGGTTTTGATGCTTTCCTGTCTCACATTCAGGTCCTTCATCCATTTTGAGTTTATTTTTGTGTGCAGTGTAAAAGAGTGGTCTAGTTTCATTCTTCTGCATCTATATGTCCAGTTCTCCCAGCACCACCTGTTAAAGGGGCTGAGTTTTTTTTCTATTGAGAGTGGATACCCCTGTTGTGTTCCTGATCTTAAGGGGAAAGCTCTCAGTTTTTACCCATGGAGGGTGATATTAGTTGTGGGCTTTTCATAAATGGCTTTTATAATGTTTAAGTAAGTTCCTTCTATTCCGACTTTGTCAAGGTTTTCTTAAAGAAAGGGTGCTGTATTTTGTCAAATGCTTTTTCTGCATCTATCGACAGGATCATATGGGGTTTTTTTTCTTTTCTTTTCTTCATGTTATGTATCACATCGATGGATTTGCGAATATTGAACCAGCCCTGTAACTCAGAAATGAATCCCACTTGATCATGGTGGATAATTCTATATGCTGTTGAATTTGATTTGCTAGTATCTTGTCGAGTATTCTTGCATCTGTATTCATTAAAGATATTGGCCTGTAGTTCTCTTTTTTTGTTGGGTCTCTGTCTGGCTTAGGAATCAATGTGATATGTGCTTCGTAGAATGAGTCCAGAAGTCTTCCTTCTATTTCTGTTTTTTGGAATAACTTGAGAAGGATCAGCATTAACTCTGCTTTATATGTCTGGTAAAATTCCATTGGGAATCCATCCGGCCCTGGGCTTTTATTCGTTGGGAGATTTTTGATAACTGATTCAATTTCTTCACTGGTTATGGGTCTGTTCAGATTTTCTATCTGTTCCTGTTTGAATTTTGGTAGTGCATGTGCTTTTAGGAATTTCTCCATTTCTTCTAGATTGTCCAGTTTGTTGGCATATAGTTTTTCATAGAAATCTCTGATGATTGCTTGTATTTCTGAGGGATCCGTTGTAGTAGATCCATTTTCATTCATGATATTGTCTCTTTGGGTGTTCTCTCTTTTCGTTCTGAGTAGCCTAGCTAGAGGCTTATCAATTTTGTTTATTTTTTCAAAAAACCAACTCTTGGTTGTGGATTCTATGTTGTTTAATTCTGCCCTGATATTTATTATTTCTCTTCTTTTGCTGGGTATGGGGTGATCTTGCTGCTCCCTTTCTAGTTTCCTTAGGTGCTCTGTTAGATTTTGAGTTTGCACTTTTTCTAGTTTGTTGAAATAGGCCTGGATTCCAATAAACTTTCCTCTTAGGCCTGCCTTTGCTGTGTCCCAGAGAGTTTGGATTGTTGTATTTTTGTTTTCATTTGTTTCCATATATTTTTAAATTTCCTCTCTAATTGCCTGGTTTGCCGAATCATTCTTCAGTAGGGTAGTTTTTAACCTCCACATTTTTGGAGGTTTTCTAGACTTCTTCCTGTGGTTAATTTCAAGTATCATAGCGTTGTGCTCTGAAAGTGTGCATGATGTGATCTCAATGTGTGTGTATTTATGGAGGGCTGATTTATGTCTCAGTATGCGATCAATCTTGGAGAATGTGCCATGCGCACTCTAGAAGAACGTGAATTCCCTAGCTTCAGGATGCAGAGTGCTAAATATATCTATGAATACCATCTGTTCCAGTGTGCCGTTCAGGTCCATTGTTTATTTAATGTTTTTCTGTCTGGTTGACCTATCCAGTATTATAAGTGGAGTATTAAAGTCCCCTGCAATTAGCACATTCTTATCAATAAGATTGTTTCTGTTTGTGATTAGTTGTTTTATGTATCTGGGTACTCCTGAATTTGGGGCATAGATGTTTATAATTGTTAGCTCTTTCTGATGTAGAGACCCTATAATTATTATTATATAATGTCCTTCTTCATCTCTTGTTACTGCCGTTACTTTAAAGTCCAGTTTGTCTGATATAAGTATGGCTACTCAAGCTTTCTTTTGGCGTCCAGTTGCATGGTAGATATTTCTCTATCCCCTTACTTTCAATCTGAAGGTGTCTTCAGGTCTAAGGTGAGTCTCATGTAGACAGCAAATTGATGGATTTTGGTTTTTTTTTAATCCATTCTTGTACCCTGTGTCATTTTAATGGAGCATTCAGTTCATTTACATTCAGTGTTATTATTGAAAGATGTGGGTTTAGAGTCATTGTGTTCTCTGTAGGGTTCATGTTTGTATTGATGTCTTTGGTATCTTATATTCCTTGCTACCTTTGTCTCATAGAGTCCCTCTTAGGATTTCTTATAGGGCTGGTTTGGTGGTGATGAATTCTCTCAACTTTTGTTTATTTGGGAAAACATTTATCTCTCCTTCTATTTTGAATGACAGGCTCACTGGATAAAGAATTCTTGCTGGATATTTTTCCTGTTCATTACATTGAACATTTCCTTCCATTCCTTTCTGGCCTGCCAAGTTTCAGTAGATAGGTCTGTAACCACTATGATAGGTTTTATCCCTAGTGGCTTTCAGAATTCTCTCTTTATCCTTGTATTTTGCCAGTTTCACTATGATATGTCATGCTGAAGGTCGATTCTTAGGGGAGGTCTGTATGCCTCTTGAATTTCAATGTCTTTCTCTTTCCCCAGATTGGGGAAATTTTCGTGTGTAATTTGGACCAGTACCCCTTTAGGACCTCTCATTCTTCTTCTTCAGGAACTCCTATGATATGGACATTGTTCTGTTTGATTGTATCATTCAGGTCTCTATTTTTCATTTCGTGCTCCTGTATCAATTTCTCTCTCTTTTTCTCAGCTTCCTCTTTTGCTATAACTGTGTCTTCTAATTCACCTATTCTCCTTTCCGCTTCTTCAATCCATTCATTGGCAGCCTCCATTTTATTATTCACCTTATTTATAGCCTTTTTTTTTTTAACTCATCACAGCTACTTTGAAGGTTCCTAGTCTTTGTATCAATATCTTCTCTGATATTTGGGACTTTCCACTATGTGTGCTTTGGCTTGTTTCTTGAGGTAGCCCTGAAAAGGAAAACAGACAAACAAACACACAGGGAACACATGCACACAAATGCACTGACAGAACAAGTAAAGAAGCAAACCAAAAGGGGAAAGAAAAAAAGGAAGAGGAAAGAAAAGAGAGGATCAGAAAGGGGGGGGCGGGGAAGCAGATGGGGGGGGACAGCAACAGCCAGAGATAAAGGACAGTCTGAGAGCATAAAACCTGCAGAGAGGGGAGATAAGGATCAGATAAAGGAAAAACTATCTGGATCATTAGAGTTGATCTAAGCACAGTAGTGCATAAGTGTTGGTCTTTTCCTTCACTATCTTACTTCTTAGTAGCAATGCCCTCCTCTTTTGTTGTTAGGAAGAAAGAGGACATGAGGCTACTGTGGGATAATTTCTAGGGTCAGTGGACAAAAAGAACTAAAAATGTAGAATGTCTAGTCAATGTTTGTTCTGGGTAAGCTCATCTGAAAACTGTACTTCTCTCTTTTTTAAGATTTTATTTTTAAGTAATTTCTATGCCCAAAGTGGGACTTGAACTCATAACTCCAAGATCAAGAACCACATGCTCCAGCCAGGCGCCCATGAAAAATGTACTTTTCAAAAGCCAATAAAACCTTTGCAAGTAGACTTTCATTAAAATTAAACACATAGCAAAGAGAACTGTGTCTGCTGGACTACATATTTCTTTTTCCCACCCTTCCCCAACATCTCTTTTTCAAAAAGGAAGATTGTAAATGAGGAAAGGAGGAGGATAGCAAAGGAAAGAACTCTCTGAGGAGTATGGAACAGCATCACTTCCCATTCTTTACATAAACTGCAATATGAAAAACAACACTTGGAATCATTTTAAAGTAGGTTTCCTTTATAAGGTTGGCAAAGGAAAATGATGTGAGTGGGCATGAAAAGTGGGGCAGAGGTCACTGATTTTCCTAGATCTTACAGTCCCTAAGGATGCATACGGAATCCACTAACATCTGAGCTACTTGTATGAGAACTTAAAATGTAGTTAATTCTTTAGTTCAGCCCTACTTCTGTTAATGTTTGAATTCTTAGAAAAACCTGCTGCTTTAATGTATATGAGATGAGCAAGAAACAAGCTCAGGGAGTAACAAAACCACCTCACTTCTTCTATTCTTTTATTTTGTTGGGACTTTTGTTTGACTTTTGTTGGGACAATTCATTAATCTACAAATATTCCACTGTTCCACATCCCACTAATGTCCTCTCTTCCCTACTTATTCAGTTTATTTTTTTTCCTACTTATTCAGTTTAAACTCCATTGATGATTCCTACACTCACTCCTTTGCGAAACTCTAAACTCCTTTGCTCCTGTTTTGCTTCATCATATTTATGTTGCAAAAGTCTAGCCCTATCTACTTGATGCCTGCCAGAGTCAACCAAGTGTGATTGGAGTAAAGCATGCAACTATGCTGACTCGTCTCACTTTAAATGACCACAAGGCTTTTATGGACTGGTTAATGCTGCTCTGTGATCACACGTATTTTGTAAGTACATTCACTCACCCCACTGCCTAGAAGAAAATTATATTATACATTCTGTCTCTTCAACGTTTTCTCTCTAGTCCTGAATTTCACATGACAACTTTGCCTTCGACTTCACTAACATAAAAGCAATAAAAAGAGAACATCTACAGACTTTCACTACCACATCTATCCACTTATGAACATCTGTAACCACATTATCTGTCCTTGCTCCTGATAAATGTCATTATTATATAAGGCTAACCCCTTCACTTGTGTACTAGATCTAATTACCTTTCTTCCCACTCAAGGATAACATGTAAAAGGATAAGAGGAAAAGTACACATAAATGCAATGAGTTGATTAAAATAGCCTAGCAGGTTAAACATGACAACTAACTTCTGCTTGGGCTCTACTGTTTTAGGAACCAACTTCACATATATTATTGCATCTGATCCTCATAAAAATTCTGTGATGTAAGTTTTATTATTCTTCCCATTAATGAGAAAATGAGACTAAAACAAGATAAGATATTTGATCCAAATTGCTCTGAAATTTTGTTAGTGATGAAAATGAGATTAAAATTAAGGCCAGGAGTAATAATAAATAAGTTTTTTCTTATTTATATCAGAGTATTATGTACTTATCCATGCAAGCAAGTTTAAAAATATCAAATAGATGGGAAAATTCTTAAGAAAATATAAATCAAAACTGCCCCAGAAGGATTCAGCAAACCTTATCAGAACAATAACTATGTAATAACATATTTTATTTTATGTTTAAGAAATATTTTACTTGAGTATAGTTGACACACAATGTTACATTAGTTTTAGGTATACAATATAGTAATTCAACAAATCCATACACTATGCTATACTCACAACAAATGCAGGTATCTGGGGACGCCTGGGTGGCTCAGTCGGTTGAGCGACTGACCGGCTCAGGTCATGATCTCACCGTTCGTGGATTTGAGGCCCGCAACGGGCTCTGTGCTGACCACTAGCTCAGAGCCTGGAGCTTGCTTTGGATTCTGTGTCTCTTTCTCTCTCTGCCCCTCCCCTCTTCATGCTCTCTTTCTGTCTCTCAAAAATAAATAAAATGTAAAAACAAAAAATTAAAAAAGAAGTGTAGCTATCTGTCATTGTACAATGCTATTGTAATATCATTGACTATATGTCTTATGCTGTGCGTTTTATTCCCGTGACTTATTTGTTCCATTACTGGAAACCTATATCTGCCACTCCCCTTCGCCTGTTTTGTACACCTCACCCTCCCCCTTCCCTCTGGCAACCACCAATACTCTGTATTTGAAAGTCTGATTCTACTTTTTGTTTGTTTATTCGTTTTGTTTTTTGGATTTCACATATGAATGAAATCATGTGACATTTGTCATTCCCAGTCTAACTTATACCCTCTAGATCCATGCATGATGTTGAAAGTGGCAAGAACTCATCTTTTTTAGGGCTGTTTTACATATATATTATATATATGTGTTATGCATATATATGTTATATGTCTATTGTATACATATGTTTTATATATATCTCAATGGAAACTTTGGTCACATCCATATCTTGGCTACTAAATAATGCTGCAATAAAAATAAAAATAGAGAGATAGATAGAGATAGGGATAGAGACAGATATAGATATATCTTTTCACGTTAGTGTTTTCATTTTCTTTTGGTAAATATCTAGTAGTGGAATAACTGGATTGTATGGTATTTCTATGTGTAACTTATTGACGAACCTCCATAAGTCTTACCATAGTGGCTGAACTAATTTACATTACCCCCAACAGCGCATGAAGGTTCCTTTTTCTCCACATCCTTGCCAACACTTCTTATTTCTTATCTTTTTGATACTACCCATTCTGACAGGTGTGAAGCAATATCTCATTGTAGTTTTAATTTACATTTCTCTGATAATTAGTGATGTGAAGCATCCTTTCATACATTTGTTGACCAACTGTATGACCTCTTTACAAAAATGTCTATTTACATCATCTGCCATTTTTAAATTGGATTTTCGGTGAGGATTTTTGGTGTTGAGTTGTATAAAATTTTTAAATCTTTTTTGGATATTAACCTCTTATGGAATATGTAATTTGTAAATATCTTCTCCCGTTAAGTTGTCTTTTCATTTTGTTGGCTTCCTTTGCTGCGAAGAAGCTTTTTATTTTGATGTAGTCCTAATAGTTTATTTTTGTTTTTGTTTCCCTTGCCTTAGAAGACATGCTTAGAAAAATGTTGCTATGGCTGATGTCAGAGAAAATACTGCCTGTGTTCTTTTCTAGGATTTTTGTGGTTTCAGGTCTTTAATCCATTTGGAGTTAATTTTTGTGTATAGTGTAAGAAAGTGGTCCAGTTTCATTCTTTAGCATACAACTGTCCAGTTTTCCCAACACCATTTATTGAAGATACTTCCTTTTCCTTATTACATATTCTTGCCTCATTTGTCATAGATTGAAAATATAAGCATGAGTTTATTTCTGGGCTCTCTATTCTGTTTGTTGATATATGTATCTATTTTTGTACCAGTACCATACTGTTTTGATTACTATAGGTTATTAGTGTATCTTGAATCTAGGATTATGATACCTTCATCTTCATTCTTCTTTTTCAAGATTGCTTTGTGGTCCCATACAAATTTTAGGATTATATGCGGCACCTGGGTGGCTCAGTCGGTTAAGCATCCAGCTTCGGCTCAGGTCATGATCTTACAATTCCTGGGTTCAAGCCCCGCGGCAGGCTCTGTGCTGACAGCTCAGAACCTGGAACTAGCTTCAGATTCTGTATCTCCCTCTCTCTCTGACCCTCCCCTGCTTGCACTGTCTCTATCTGTCTCTCAAAAATAAATAAAAAACAGAAAAAAAAACCAAATTTTAGGATTGTTTGTTGTATTTCTGTGAAAGATATTGTTGGTATTTTGATAGGGATTATATTAAATCTATAGATTGCTTTGAGTAGTATCAACATTTTAACAATATTAATTCTTCCAATCCATAAGCATAGAGTATCTTTCCATTTCTTTGTGTCATGTTCAGTTTTCAGAGTGTAAGGCTTTCACCTCCTTGATTAAGTTTTATTCTAAGCTATTTTGTCCTGTTTGGTGCAATTGTAAATGGATTTGTTTTCTTAATCTCCCTTCCTGCTACTTCATTATTAGTGCATAGAAATGCTACCAATTTCTGGGTATTAATTTTGTATCCTTCAACTTTACTGTATTTATTTATTACTTCTTAATGTGTGTGTGTGTGTGTGTATGTGTGTGTGTGTGTGTGTGTGTGTGTGTGTGTGATTTAGGGTTTTCTATGTATAGTATCATGTCATCTGCAAATAGTGACAATTTAACTTCTTCCTTACCAAAATGGATGCCTCATTTCTTTTTCTTGTCTGATTACTGAGTCTGGGACTTCTAGTACTATGTTGAATAAAAGTGGTTAGAGTAAACATCCTTGTCTTGCTCCTGATCTTAGAGAAAAAGCTCTCAGTTTTTCACCATTGAATATGATGTTAACTGTGGGTTTTTCACATATGGTTTTTATGATGTTGAGGTATCCTTCCCTTTAAACCCATTTTTGTTGAGAGTTTTTATCATGAACAGATGTTGACTTTTGTAAAATGCTTTTTTTTTTTTTTTGCATTTACTGAGATGGTATTATGATTTTTATCCTTTGTTTTGTTGATGTGGTGTATCACAGTGACTGATTTGCAGGTATTGAATCATCCTTGCATCCTTAGAATAAAACCTATTTGTGATGGTTTTTGTTTGGGTACATGAGTAATGCTGGCCTTGTAGAATGAATTTGGAGATTTCCTTCCCTTTCTCTCTCTTGTTTGGAATAATTTGAGGAAAATAAGTATTAACTCTTCTTTAAATGTTTGGTAAAATTCATCTGTGAATCCAGATATCTAGTCCAGGACTTTTAAGTTTTGGTAGTGTTTTATTACTGATTCAACTTTTTCATTACTAATTGGTCTGTTCAGATATTTTCTTCCTGATTCCATTTTGGAATATTATATGTTTCCAGGATTTTATTCATTTTTTTCTAGGTTGTCCAATATACTGGCATATAACTTTCTGTAGTATTCTATTATAATCCTTTGCATTTCTGTGGTCTCAGTTGTTACTTCTTCTCTTTTTTTTAAATGCTTATTTATCTTGTTTTTGAGAGAGAGAGAGAGAGAGAGAGAGAGAGAGAGAGAGAGAGAGAGAGGAAGAATCAGAGAGAGAGGGAGACACAGAATCTGAAGCAGGTTCCAGGCTCTGAGCTATCAGCACAGAGCCCAATACGGGGCTCTAACTCACAGGCTGCAAGATCATGACCTGAGATGAAGTTGAATACTTAACCAACTGAGCCACTCAGGTGCCCATCTTGTCTTTCTTTTTTTAATTTTATTTATTTGGGTCCTTTCTTTTTTTTTTCTTGATGATTTTGGTTAAGGATTTATCTGATATTGTCTGATATAAGTATTAGTCCACAGCTTTTTAAAAAATGTATTTTAAATAGTCAGAATGAGTTCTCTAAATCAGAGATTGGAAAACATTATTTGTAAAAAGATAGATAGTAAATATTTTAGGCTTTGAAGACCTAATGGTTCTGTTGTGTATTCTTTTGTTTTGTTTTGAATTTTTACAGCTCCTTTTTTTTTTTTTAAGTAGGCTTCATGGCCAGCACAGAGCCCAGCCCAGGGCTTGAACTCACGACCCTGAGATCAAGACCTGAGCTGAGACCAAGAGTTGAATGCTTAACCAACTGAGTAGCCCGGGCACCCCAAATTTTTATAGATCTTTGAAAGTGTGTCTTAGTCTGTTTGGACTGCTATAACAAAATACCACAGACTTGAGTCTTATAATCAATAGAAATTTGTTTTTTCACAGTTCTGGACACTTGAAGTCCAAGCTCTAGGCACCAGCACCAAGGCCCTCTTTCTAGTTCAGAGTTGGCACCTTTTCACTATGTTGTCATATAGTGAAAAGGTCTAGAAGGCTTTGTGGGCTCTCTTTTCTAAAAGTGAGTCCCATTAATGAGGGCTCTACCTTCATGATCTAATAACCTCCCCAAAGCCCCATCTACTAATACCATCACCTTTGGGGTCAGAATTTCAACATGTAAATTTGGGAAGGGAACACAAACTTACAGACCATAACACACAAAAACGATTTTTAACTTATGGGGCAGCACAAAAACAGGCCACAGCCTGGATTTTGCTTGCAGGCTGTAGTTTGCCAATTCTTGCTTTAGATCTAGGTACCTGTGTACAAGATATATAGAAGGTACAAGAACATATTCAATGATACCACAGGGATGCAATCAGCAATATCCAAACTGAGGGAAACTCTAATCTACAAACAACCTGTTGTGGTGTATCCTCAAGAGTTCCACATTTCCTCTTCAGTCTTGACTTTGAATACAAATTGCAAGAGCAAAAGTCAATCACTATGTATGAATTTTACTTGGATAGTAATTCAAAAAAAGCAAACAGTTAAAAAAACACTTTTCAGACAATCTGGATAATTTTAATACTGATGATATTTTTTATGACATTAAATAGTTGTTTTGTTTTATTTTGTTTTGTTTTGTTTTGGTATAATAACAGGTTGTCCATGGCTACCAAAAACCCTGTTGGAATTTTGATTGGAATTTCAATTAATCTATACATAAACTTGGGGAGGACTGACATTTTAACAATATTGAGTCTTAAAACACATGAATATAGAATATATCTCTCTATTTACATCTTTGATTTCTTTCATTAATATTTTGTTGTCTTCAGCAAAACATATACAAATTTTTGTTAGATTCATACTTAAGCATTTCCTTTTATTTGCAGCATTATTGGAAATTGTATTTTAAAAATATCAAATTCCACCTGTTCATTGCCAGGATGTATATTGACTTTTTAACCTGTGATCTTGCTAAACTCATTATGTTTTAGAAGATTTTTCGTTGATTTATTGGGATTTTTGGGTGAACAATCATGTTATCTATTTTCTGTGAATAAGGACAATTTTATTTGTTCCTTTCCAATCTGGATGTTTCATATCATTTTCTTGTATTTTTGCACAATAGGACTTCCAGTATGACACTGAACAGGAATGATGAGAGAGGACATCCTTGATTGGTTCTTAATCTAATTAAATATTATATTGTAGTAGATTTTTCACTGATGCTTTTTATTAGATTAAGGAAGTTTCTATTTCTAGTTTGCTGAAAGTCTTTATCAGTAATGGGTATTGAATTTTGTTGAAAATTTTTTCTGCATTAATTCCAGAAAATACATACCATATGACATGATCATATGGTTTTTCTTAGTCTGTTAAAATGGTGAACTAAATTAATTGATTTCCAAATGTTGAACCAGTCTTGCTATCTTAGGATGAAACTTACTAATGGTATTGTATTTTCCACTTATATAAAGTTCAACTTATATAAAGGAATATATAATTGCTGGATTTGATGCTAATGTTTTATTGACAATTTTGTTGTAGAAAGGATTTTGAAGGGGGAAAAGTAGTTACAAACAGAGAGGGAGGGAAGCAAACCATAAGAGACTCTTAAATACAGAGAACAAACTGAGGGTTGGTGGGGGGGTGGGGGAGAGGGGAAAATGGGTGATAGGCATTGAGAAGAGCACTTGTTTGGATGAGCACCGGGTGTTGTATGTAAGTGGGGAATCACGGGACTCAACCCCCAAAACTAAGAGACACTGTATACACTGTATGTTAGCCAACTTGACAATAAATTATATTTAACAAAAAGAATGGTAAATTTTACTATGTAATTTTACAAAAAAGAAGAAAGGATTTTCATCTGTAGTTTTCTTTTAATCTTTGTGTTTTGTGTTAGAAGAATAATGGCCTCATAAAATGAGATAGGGAGTGAGCAGTCTCCTACTATTTTCTGTAGGTAAGTGTTTAGAATTGGTATAACTTCTCTGTCAATATTTGGTAAAATTCACAAGTAAAATCTATATATAGATTCTTTTGTTCTGGACATTTAATGTAAATAGAATGAGACAGCATGCGGGCTTCTTTCACTTAACATATGGTTTCAAGGTTTACCATGTTGTGGTGTGTATCAGTATTTTATTCTCTTTTATGGATGAATAACATTACATTGTACAGACAAGTCACATTTTGTTTATCCATTCATTGGTTCATGAACATTGGGATTATTTCCATTTCTTTTGGCTATTATGAATAATGCTGCTTGAACTTTTATATGAAAGCATGTACATGGACCTAGGTTTTCATCTCTTCTTTTAATGTTTATTATTTTTGAGAGAGAGAGAGAGAGAGCAGGGGAGAGGCAGAGAGAGAGGGGGACACAGAATTTGAAGCAGGCTCCAGGGTCCTGGCTGTCAGTACAGAGCCCAACGCAGGGTTCCAACTCACAAACCAGAAGACCGTGAAACTGAGCTGAAGTTGGACATTTAACCAACTGAGCCACCCAGGTACCCCATAAATTTTCATTTCTTTTGAATATATACTTGGGAGTAGACTTTCTGGGTCATATGATAACTTTATGTTTATTTTTATTTTTTTTTATAATAGTTTATTGTCAAATTAGTTTCCATATAACACCACGTGCTTCTCCCCACAAGTGCCCCCCACCCTGACCATCATGTTTAAACTTTTAAGGAACTACCACCCTGTTTGCCAAAATGGGTGCACAATTTTACATTCCCACAATTTATGAGGGTTTAAATTTTTTCACAGTTTTTGTAGACACTTGTTATTTTACATACTTTATATATTTGTATTATAGCCACTATAGTGAGTGTGAAGTGATATTTAATTGTGGATTTGATTTGCATTTTTAAAATGATTACTGGTGTTGAACATCTTTCATTTCCTTATTGACATTTTACCTGGCTTTTTTGAAATATATGTATTCAAACATTTTGCCCATTTAAAAAAAATAAAATAAAAATTATTGCCTTTCTTATTGTGATTTATTAAGAGTAACTTACATATTACATACATGTTTCCTGTCAGATATATAATTTGAAAATATTTTTTTCCATTCAATGGGTTTTCTTTTTCAATTTCTTATAGTTTTATTTGATTAACAGTAGTTTTAAATTTTGATGAAATTCAGTCATTTCATGTTGTACTTTTGGTGTCATAGCTAACTCAAAGTCACAAAGAGTTTCTTCTATATTTTTTCAAACAATTCTATAGTTTTAAGCTCTTTTATATCTACAATCCATTCTCAGTTAATTGTGCATGAAACATATGCTCATATTTTCCACATTTAATTCTCATTTCTCAAAACCCATTAGAGTTCTGCCTTTGCCCACTGAAACCCATTGCACCTTGTAAAAATTCATTGAAAAAAGATGATTCGATCTATTTCTGTACCTCATTTTATTTATCTGTGTATCTATTTTTTTTGTCAACAATAACAACTGTCTTTATTACTGTACTTTACATTCAATCTTGAAATTGGAAAAGGGCAATTGGAAAATTGTCCCTTTTAAAAATGTTTTCAGTTATTGTAGGTGCTAACATTATCATAAATATTTTATTTCTATTTTTTATTATTTTATTATTTTATTTTTATTTTTTTATTTTTATTTTATTTATTTATTTATTTTTATTTTTAATAGTTTACTGTCAAGTTGGATTACACAGAACAGCCAGTGCTCTTTCCCACAAGTCCTCTCCTCCATGACAATCACCCTCCTTCCCCTTTCCCCCTCCCCCTTCAGCCCTCATTTTGTTTTCAGTATTCAAGAGTCCCTCATGATTTGCCTCCCTCCCCCTAGCTCTCTTTCCCCCCTTCCCCTCCACAAAGTCAACTGTTAAGTTTCTCCTGTTAGACTTATGAGTGAAAACATATGGTATCTCTCCTTCTCTGCCTGATTTATTTCATGTAGCATGACACCCTCGAGTTCCGTCCACATTGTTATGAATGGCCAGATTTCATTCTTTCTCATTGCCATGTAATACTCCATTGTATATATATATATATATACACCACATCTTGATCCATTCATCAGGTGATGGACATTTAGGCTCTTTCCATGATTTGGCTATTGTTGACAGTGCTGCTATGAACATTGGGGTACATTTGCTCCTATGCATCAGTACTTCTGTATCCCTTGGGTAAATCCCTAGCAGTGCTATTGCTGGGTCATAGGGGAGTTCTATCGATAGTTTTTTTGAGGAACCTCCACACTGTTTTCCAGAGCGGCTGCACCAGTTTACATTCCCACCAACGGTGTAGGAGGGTGCCCATTTCTCCACATCCTCGCCACCATCTATACTCTCTTGACTTGTTCATTTTAGCCACTCTGACCAGTGTGAGGTGGTATCTCAGTGTGGTTTTGATTTGTATTTCCCTGATGATGAGTGATGCTGAGCATCGTTTCATGGATCTGTTGGCCATTGGGATGTCCTCTTTGGAGAAGTGTCTGTTCAAGTTTCTGCCCATTTCTTCAATGGGATATTTGTTTTTCAGATGTAGAGTATGGTGAGTTCCTTGTAGATTTTGGATACTAGCCCTGTATCCAAAATGTCATTTGCAACTATCTTTTCCCATTCTGTCGGTGGCCTATTAATTTTCTTTTTTTTTTAAAGTATTATATTATCAAATTGGTTTCCATACAACACCCAGTGCTCTTCCCCACAAGTGCCCTCCACCATCACATCCACCTCTTTTCCCCCCTCCCCCTTCAACCCTCAGTTCGTTCTCAGCATTCAGTAGTCTCTCAAGTTTTGTGTCCCTCTTTCTCCCCAACTCTCTTTCCCTCTTCCCCTCCCCCTGGTCTTCCATTAGGTTTCTCCTGTTCTCCTGATAGACCTATGAGTTCAAACATACAGTATCTGTCTTTCTCTGCCTGACCTATTTCGCTTAGCATGACACCCTCGAGGTCCATCCACTTTCCTACAAAAGGCCAGGTATCATTCTTTCTCATTGCCATGTAATACTCCATTGAATATATATACCACATTTTCTTGATCCACTCATCAGGTGATGGACATTTAGGCTCTTTACATGTTTTGGCTATTGTTGAAAGTGCTGCTATGAACATTGGGGTACTGTGCCCCTATGTATCAGCACTTCTGCATCCCTTGAGTAAATCCCTAGCAGTGCTATTACAGGGTCATAAGAAAGTTCTATGGATAGTTTTTTTGAGGGACCTCCACACTGTTTTCCAGAGCAGCTGTACCAGTTTACATTGCCACCAACAGTGTAGGAGGGTGCCCGTCTCTCCACATCCTCGCCAGCATCTATAGTCTCTTGATTTGCAAAACTGAACTCTTGGGACCTCATCAAGATAAAAAGATTCTGCACTGCAAAGGAAACAATCAAGAAAACTAATAGTCAACCAACAGAATGGGAAAAGATAGTTGCAAATGACAAATCAGATAAAGGGCTAGTATCCAAAATCTACAAGGAACTCACCAAACTCCACACCCAAAAAACAAATAACCGAGTGAAGAAATGGGCAAAAGACATAAACAAACATTTCTCCACAGAGGACATCCAGATGGCCTACAGGCACATGAAATGATGCTCAACATCACTCATCATCAGGGAAACACAAATCAAAACCACACTGAGATACCACCTCACACCAGCCAATTAGTTTTCTTGATTGTTTCCTTTGCAGTGCAGAAGCTTTTTATCTTGATGAGGTCCCAATAGTTCATTTTTACTCTTGATTCCCTTTCCTTTGGGGATGTGTCAAGTAGGAAATTGCTGCGGTTGAGGTCAAGGAGGCTGTTTCCTGCTTTCTCCTCGAGGGTTTTGATGCTTTCCTGTTTCACATTCAGGTCCTTCATCCATTTGGAGTTTGTTTTTGTGTACAGTATAAAAGAGTGGTCTAATTTCATTCTTCTGCATGTATCTGTCCAGTTCTCCCAGCACCACCTGCTAAAGGGGCACTCCTGTTTCCATCAGATACTCTTTACTGCTTTGTCAAAAATTAATTGGCTGTACATTTGTGGGCCCAGTTATGGGTTCTCTGTTCTATTCCATGGGTCTATGTGTCTGATTTTGTGCCAATACCGTAGTATCTTGATGATGACAGCTTTGTAGTAGAGGCTAAAGTCTGGGATTGTGATGCCTCCTGTTTTGGTTTTCTTCTTCAATATGACTTTGGCTATTCGGGGTCTTTTGTGGTTCCATATGAATTTGAGGATAGTTTGTTCTAGCTTTGAGAAGAATGTTGGTGCAATTTTGATGGGGATTGCATTGAATGTGTAGATTGCCTTGGGTAGTAATGACATTTTCACAATGTTTATTCTTCCGATCCATGAACAGGGAATGTTTTTCCTTTTCTTGGTGTCTTCTTTAATCTCTCTCATAAGTATTCTATAGTTTTCATCATATAGGTCTTTTACGTCCTTGGTTACATTTACTCCTAGATATCTGATGGGTTTTCGTGAAATTGTGAATGGGATCAGTTTCTTAATTTCTCTTTCAGCTGCTTCATTATTGGTGTATAGGAATGCAATTGATTTCTGTACATTGATTTTGTACCCTGCAACTTTACTGAATTCATTGATCAGTTCTAGAAGGCTTCTGGTGGAGTCTGCCGGCCTTTCCATGTAGAGTATCATGTCATCTGCGAAAAGTGAAAGTTTGACTTCTTCTTTGCCAATTTTGATGCCTTTTATTTCCTTTTTCTTGTCTGATTGCTGATGCTAGGACTTCCAGCACTATGCTAAACAACAGAGGTCAGAGTGGACACCCCTTTCATGTTCCTGATCTCATGGGGAAAGCTCTCAGTTTATCCCCATTGACGATGATATTAGCTGTAGTCTTTTCATAAACTGCTTTTATAATGTTTAGGTAAGTTCTTTCTATTCCGACTTTCTAAAGGGTTTTTATTAAAAAAGGGTGCTATATTTTGTCAAATGCTGTTTCTGCATCTATCGACAGGATCATATGGTTTTTATCCTTTCTTTTGTTAATGTGATGGATCACATTGATGGATTTGCAAATATTGAACCAGCCCTGTATCCCAGGAATGAATCCCACTTGATCATGATGGATAATTCTTTTTATATGCTGTTGAATTCGATTTTCTAGTATCTTGTTGAGTATTTTAGCATCTGTATTCATTAAGGATATTGGTCTGTAGTTCTCTTTTTTGGCTGGGTCTCTGTCTGGTTTGGGTATCAGGGTGATCCTAGCTTCGTAGAATGAGTTTGGAAGTTTTCCTTATATTTTTATTTTTTGGAATAGTTTGAGAAGAATGGGTATTAGTTCTGCATTAAATATCTGGTAGCATTCCCCTGGGAAGCCATCTGGCCCTGGGTCTTATTCATTGGGTGATTTTTGATAATGGATTCGATTTCATCACTGGTTATTTGTCTATTCATGCTTTCTTTCTCTTCCCATTCGAATTTTGGCAGTTCATGTGCATTTAGGAATTTTTCCATTTCTTCTAGGTTGTCCAGTTTGTTGGCATGTAAGTTTTCATAGTAATCTCTAATGATTGCTTGTATTTCAAGGGATTCGTTGTAATAGATCTTTTTTCGTTCATGATTTTGTCTATCTGGGTGCTCTCGCTTTTCTTTCTGAGGAGCCTGGTTAGAGGATTATCAATTTTGTTTATTTTTTCAAAGAACCAACTCTTGGTTTCATTGATCTGCTTGACTGTTGTTTTGGATTCTATATTGTTTATTTCTGCCCTGATCTTTATTATTTCTTTTCTTTTGCTGGGTTTTGGGTGCTCTTTCTGCTTCTAGTAGGTGCTCCACTAGATTTTGAATTTGTGCTTTTTCTAGTTTGTTTAAATTGGCCTGGATTGCAATATACTTTCCTCTTAGGATTGCTTTTGCTGCATCCCAGAGATTTTGGATTATTGTATTTTCATTTTCATTCGTTTCCATATATTTTTTAATTTCTTCTCTAATTGCCTGATTAGCCCAATCATTCTTTAGTAGGGTGGTTTTTAACTTCAACTTTTCTTTTGAGTTTTCCAGACTTTTTCCTGTGGTTAATTTCAAGTTTCATAGCACTGTGATCTGAAAGTTTGCATGGTATGATCTCTGTTCGTTTATAATTATGGAGGGCTGCTTTATGCCCCAGTACGTGATCTATCTTGGAGAATGTGCCATGTGCACTCAAAAAGAAGGTGACTTCCCTAACTTTAGGATGGAGATTTCTAAATATATCGATCAATTCCATCTGTTCCAGTGTGTCTTTCAGGTCCATTGTTTCTTTAGTGATTTTCTGTCTGGTTGATCTATCCATTGGTCTAAGTGGAGTGTTAAAGTCCCCTGCAATTAGTACATTCTTATCAATAAGATTGTTTCTGTCTGTGATTAATTGTTTTATGTATTTGGGTGCTCCCATTTTTGGCACATAGATATTTATATTTGTTACCTCTTACTGATGGAGAGACCCTGTAATTATTATATAATGTCCTTCTTCATCTCGTGTTACTTGTTACTTGTTAAAGTAAAGTAAAGTTTAAATTCCAGTTTTTCTGATATAAGTATGGCTATTCTGGCTTTCTTTTGGCTTCTAGTCGCATGATAGATATTTCTCCATCCCTTTACTTTCAACCCGAAGGTGTCTTCAGGTCGAAAATTAGACTCTTGTAGACTGCAAATAGGGGTTTTTATTTTTTTTTTTAACCATTCTGCTACCCTGTGTCATTTGGTTGGAGCATTCAGTCCATTTACATTCAGTGTTATTATTGAAAAATGTGGGTTTAGAGTCATTGTATTCTCCATAGAATTCATGTTTTTAGTGGTGTCTCTGGCACCTTGTATTCTTTGCAACATTTCCCTCATAGAGTCCCTCTTAGGATTTCTTGTAGGGCTGGTTTGGTGGTCATGAATTCTCTCAATTTTTGATTATTTGGTGCACCTTTTCTCTCCTTCTATTTTGAATGACAGGCTTGCTGGATAAAGGATTCTTGGCTGCATGTTTTTTCTGTTCATCACATTGAAGATTTCCTGCCATTCCTTCCTGGCCTGCCAAGTTTCATTAGATAGATCTCTATCCACTTTGATAGATTTCCCTTTGTATGTGAGGGCCCTTTTCTCCCTAGCTGCTTTCAGAATTCTCTTTATCTTTATATTTTGCCAGTTTCACTATGATATGTCCTGCCGAAGGTCGATTCAAATTACGTCTTGAGGGGGTTCTTTGTGCCTCTTGAATTTGAATGTCTATTTCTTTTCCCAGTTTTGGGAAATTCTGTTATAATTTGGTCTAGTATCCCTTCAGGACCTTTCTCTCTGACTTTCTCTTCAGGAATTCCTATGATACGAATGTTGTTCCACTTGATTGTATCACTCAGGTCTCGAATTCTCCTTTCCTCCTCCTGCATCAATTTCTGTCTCCTTTTTTCAGCTTCCTCTTTTGCTATAACTGTATTTTCTAGTTCACGTATTCTTCTCTCTGCCTCATCAATCCTTGAGGTGGCTGCCTCCATGTTATTATTCACCTCATTTATAGCCCTTTTAAACTCATCACACCTGTTTTTAAAGTTCCTAGTCATTGTCTCAGTTGCTTCTTTGATGATTTTTTCAACTCCAGCGGTTAATTTTATGACAAGTTTTTTTAATTCTTAATGAGGTATGTTGTCTAGATCTGCTGTGAGCAGTTCTGTGAATGTGACTTCTTCCTGGAGGTTCTTCAGGGGAGAGTTCCTTCGTTTTGTCATTTTTCCTAGTTTTCTGTCTCTTGTCAGCTTTAAAAAGCTCGTTGTGCACTGTGTACCTGTTAAAGGAGGCTTTTTGACTGTCCAGGGCCTTTAGTTTCAGGAAATATTCTTTTGATGGTGTCTCTTAGTTTCTCTTGTTTTGGCTTTGAATATTTTATTTCCCTACTCAGTAATATTTGGAACTCGCCGTCATGCACATTTTGGCTTGTTTCTTGGTGTAGCCCTAAGAAGGAAAACAGACAGACAAACACAGAGGGAACAGAAGCACACAAACACACAGACAAATCAAACAAACAAACAAATTAAAAGGGGGAAAGGAAGGAATGAAAATGTAGAGGAAAGAGACGAAAAGAAGAGAAGAAAAAAAATAAAGGGTGTCAGAGACAATGAAGGACAATGGACAGTCTAAAAGTGTATGACCAGTTGAGGGGAGAGATAAGGATGAGATACAGGAGAAGATATTCAGGCATCTTTGAGGTTGTCTTCTTTCAGGAGTCTGTATTTTCTCCTTCTGCTCTTGCAGATGAGAGTAATGTCCTTCTCAGTTTGATAGATGGGGCAGACGAAGTTTACAGAGCTTCCTTCCTCTCCGCCATCTTGGCTCCTCCCAGTGTTATTATTGAAAAATATGTTTTTAGAGTCATGTGTTTTCTGTAGGAGTCATGCTTATAGCGGTGTCTCTGGTAACTTGTATTTCTTACAACATTTCCCTCATAGAGTCCTTCATAATATTTCTTGGAGAGCTGGTTTGGTGATGATGAATTCTCTCAGTTTTTGTTTTTGGGAAAACCTTTATCTCTCCTTCTATGTTTAATGATATTCTTGCTCGATAAAGGATTCTTGATTGCATATTTTTCCTATTCGTCACATTGAAGATTTCCTGCCGTTCCTTTCTGGCCTGCCAAGGTTCAATAGATAGGTCTGTAACCACTCTGGTAGGTTTCCCCTTGTATGTTAGGGCCCTTTTATCGCTACTTTCAGAATTCTTTCTTTATCCTTATATTTTGCCAGTTTCATAATGATATGTCATGCCAAAGGTCAATTCAAGTTACATCTTAGGGGATTTCTCTGTGCCACTTGGATTTCAATGTCTATTTTCTTCCCCAGGTTGGGGAAGTTCTTGGCTATAATTTGATCAAGCACCCTTTCAGGACCTTTTTCTCTTTCTTCTTCTTCATGAATTCCTATGATATGGATATTGTTTCATTTGATTGTATCACTCAGGTCTTGAGTTCTCCTTTTGTGCTCCAGGACCAATGTATCTCTCTTTTTCTTGGCTTCCTCTTTTTCTATAACTGTGTCTCCTAATTCACCTATTCTCCTTTTTTGCCTTTCCAGTCCATGCAGTGGCTGCCTACATTTTATTATGCACCTCTTTTATAGCATTTATTACAGCTACTTTGAAGGTCCCTATTGTGTCAATAGTATGTCGGATGTCTTACATGCTTTTTCAAATCTGGAGATTAATTTAATGATAATTGTTCTAAATTCTTGCTCCATTATATTGCTTTTATCTGTTTTGAGCAGTTCTGTACCTGTGACTTCTTGGAATTTCATTAGAGGAGAGTTCTTCCTTTTCAATATTTTGCCTAGCTTTCTCTGTCTTGTCAGTTTTAGGAGCTTGTTATGCATTCAGCACCTGTTAGTATTGCTGTATTAAAAGAGGCTCATTTACTGTCCAGGGCCTGTAGGTTCTGGAAGTTTGTATTTTTTTAATGGTGTCTCTCCATTTCTCTTATAGTGCCTTTGGTCATTTTATTTCCCTACTTAGTAATATTTGGGATGCTCCACCATATGTACTTTGGCTTGTTTCTTGAGATAGCTCTGAAAAGGAAAACAGGCAGACAAATAAACACACAGGGATCAAAAGCATGCAGATGCACAGACAAATTAAACAAACAAGCAAACCAAAAAGTGAAAGAAAAAGAATAGAAAAGAAAAAAAGTTGGGGGATAAAAACAATAAAAGACAAAGGACAGTCTAAAAGCAGCAAACCAGTGGAAGGGAGAGATAAGAATGAGACAAGGGAAAATATATCGTATTAAAAATAATTGATCTAATCATGGCAGTGCCTCAATGTTGGTCTTTTTGGGGCAGGTGGGGGACGGAGCAAGGAAAAAGAAAAAAGGGAAAAAAAGGCCCCTCTCTAGCAGGAAACGGCGTGGTTTGGTGTAGGTCGGTCTTGTCTCCACTGCAGGTCCTGCTGGCTGAATCCTGAGGCCCTGCCTTGGTGGTTGTGGGGAGAAGAATGGCTGTGCCCCAAGCCCTTCTCAAACCAGGTATGTCAAGCCACTCTTTTGGGTCCGATCTCCCCATGACACGTGCGGGTCAAGTTGTATTTTCCAAGCCCCACCTTGTTTCCAAATCCTAGTACATGCACTTTAAAGCTGTTACCCAAGATGAGATGTACTCTTGCAGTTGGGCGGCTTCCTATCTGGGATTTTGTAGGGGGAGTCTGGGAGCAGTTTTCTCCTGGCGCTACCTGGAATCATCCTGCCAATCCCAAGGGTAGCATGCCAGCTGAAGGGGAAGGATTTTTCTCCCTGCACCAAGCGGTTATAGATGGGATGCTAGGATGCCTCTTCATCCTGGGCCGAGACTTTTCTCTTCTTTAGAGATAGCTCTATGAGTGTTTTTGACCTCTCTTTCTCTTCCCCTCATCTCTCCGCAGCTCTGCACACTCTCTGTGGCTCTGCACAGAGGGGCACTCCCTTGCCTCCAAGCTTCCATCCCGGCCCGTTTTTATCTTCCCCAGTTCGCACTCACACATGCACCTATGAGGCTGCCTTCTTTGTGGACGCTGTGTCTTTTCCTCCCACTCTTGTAGATCAGAGTATTGTGGCTTCAGTCCTTCTTAGTTTGATAGATGCAGGTGAGTGAAAATTACATGACTCCCTACTTCTCTGCCATCTTGCCCCCTCTCAGTTTTTTTTGAGGAGATGAAAATATTCTAAAATTTATTGTGATCATTTATCAATTTTGTGACTATGCAAAAAAGCATTATAAGTGTACATTTTAAATGCATGGATTGTATAGTATGTGAACTATATATCAAAAAATTGTTAAATTAAAAAAGGATAAGGCGGTTGAAGTACAGTATTGGTTAGATATGAGAGTTTTCAGATCTCCCAGAAGGGTTATTTAAAGAACTGAATACAGCACTGTTTTGTATTTGTTTAAAGTTTAGGTAGTTCCAATTTACTGTTTATTGATAAAGGCAGGATAAACATATAAAATAGTTTATATTTTCTCCTCAATCTTCTATTGACTTATTTTTGTTTTACTTATATATTTTAGCAAGGTAGTTTTAGATAAGCTCACACCAACCACAGAAAGTAAGCTTTTTCTTAACCACATGACATAAAATTTTAAATTGTGTTCCACATTAAATAGTCTAATGCCTCTTTTAAATTTTTTGGTGAACCAAACTCTCCCCACATCTTTGGGTTCCACGGGGTTTAAAAAAGTGTTATTTCTGGGTACAAGTAAGCTTGGCTTTGCTTTGTACAATATCAGAATAAGCAAATCAGGAATATGAAAACCATTATATGAATAGGGCAAAGAAGGGTTTGAGTATATGAACTGGTTGTACAATGGGAAGAAAACAGAAAAGTGGAGTTAAAACAAATGAGCAACAGAACCAACTTCTTTTGTTCTTTGGTGAATTGGATCAGATCAAACTATAGGTTAGGGGCCCCTGGGTGGCTCAGTTGGCTAAGCGTCTGACTTTGGCTCAGGTCATGATCTCACAGTTCATGAGTTCAAGCCCTGCATCTAGCTCTGATGATAGCTCAGAGTCTGGAGCCTGCTTCAGATTCTGTATCTGCCTCTCCCCTGCTCATGCTCTGTCTCTCTCTGTCTCACTCTGAAAAAGAAATAAAGATTAAAAAAGACACTACAAGTTACTGAGTGAAAAGTTTTACTGCTAAATAAGGAAACCAATTCAGTAGAGTCTGGATAGGTTTTGGGATATAAAACTGGGAATAAGAGGAATGGAATAGATTCTTTAAAGTGAAAAGATCTGAGGCCACATCTGTCCTACTTTAAGAAAGCATTCTCTGCTGTTAATTGCATTGGTAATATCTGACTTTGTGGGTTAGGTAAACACTGGGCTCCTAGAGATGGTTCATTGTGTAAATCAGAGCTACCTCCAGATATTTGTAGGTTATATGAGCAAGACAAGTCAAGATTTACTTTGGGATATGAAATCATTTTAGTAGGTAGTAACCAAAGTTTAAAACAAACGGATAGAATGGAGTTAAGTAAGAGACCCTATGCTTGCCTTGTCCCTCAAACACAGATAGATAAATATCAAATCATTCAGAACACCGTGGAAATCGATCTGAGGACTGAGAGAAGAAACTGCATAACTAGGGGAGAGAAGAGGCCATATTGTGGAAGATAGAAGGTGCAGAGATGTGATTTCAGGAGGAAAGGATCACAGGTGCTGGAGAAGGGAGGGAGCCCTGATTATGGAAAAGAGGGACAGAGACAGTGACAGAGACAGAGAAGCACACAAAGGATTGCACAAGAAAAACATATCCCTGAAACCCTGACTGGGAAAGCATGGAGGGGGGTGGGCTGATTATCACACGTTTTTCACAAAGTCAGAAGTTTTAGAAGCCTGCACCATCACCAGGGTCCAGTCTGGTGGCCATAGCAATGTTCCTGTGGAGAAGGAAGGTAGAGGCCTGGGAGCAGACAGAATGCTATGAAGATGCACTGATAGAGACAGTTCCCCTTCTGGTATTGCATTAGGGAGAGGCAACATTGCCTCCCAGGGGACAAAAGAGCCTGTAGGCTCCATTGAGCTACCCTTTTCATTAGCATACAAACAGAAGCAGCTGCTGAGGGCAGCTAACCAGGATGCTGGCTTTTTACTACACTTCACAATAAATTCCAAGCCTTTCTGTGGTCCTGTGACTGTTTTGGGGGGACAACTAGCACCACCTACAGCGTCGTGAGACCCTCCCTGAGAGGACTAGCATAGGTCCTTAACATGCCAGGTCACTAAAATTTGGAATTTTGAACCCCAGCCCCATCCCTGAGATAAAATACATGAACACTGCACTGCTGGGCAGGTATATGGCTCAGACACAGACAAGGTGAAGGCAGAGATCTGACAGAAGCCTGAGACACAAGAGAGGAGATTGTTTGCTTTTCTTTGAGGGTTTCCTGAACAGCAGCTAGCATGAATTCTCCACTCTATGGAAGAGAGTGGGCTGTCACCATTTTCCACCCCTCCCATTAGCATTGAAAGACTTCAGTAAGCTCACAGTACATGCAGTGGAAACTTGACTGCTTAAACCAAGCTGCCACACCCTGCAGTCTGCAAGTGCCTTTTAAAATAAGACAAATGTGATTGAGAACCAGAGCAGCAGGATCCCTCTTGAGAAGACCAGCACAAAACCCCTGCACACACCAGGTCTATTGAACATAGAGTGCTGCAAAGCTTTGGCTCTAGTGGAAATAGGCCCAAGCACAGGTTTTCCTAACATAAAAAGACTGAGACCTTGAAAACAATTCCAGGATGGAAGAATTTATCCCAAAAGAAGGAATAAGAGAAGGTTACAACCAGGGAGGGAATCAAAACAAATAAAAGTAATATACCTGAACCAGAATTTAAAACGACAATCATAAGGATACTAGCTGGGTTTGAGAAAAGCATAGAAAACACCAAGGAGTCCCTCACCACAAAGATAAAAAAAAAACCCTAAAAACTAAACAGGCTGAAATAGAAAATGTTATAACTGAGGTACAAAACTGATGTGTATAATGACCATAAGGATGGAAGAGGCATATGAATGAATAAGTGATATAGAAGATTAAATTATGGCAAATAATGAAGCTGAAATGAAGAAGGGAAGAAAAATATTGGATCATGAATGCAGACTTAGGGAACTCAGTGACTCCATAAAGTGTAATATCATTCTTATCATAGGAGTCCCAGAAGAAAAGAAAGGGGGAAAGAGAAGAAGGTTTTTTTGAGGAAATCAGACTGAAAACTTCCCTCTTCTAGGGAAGGAACTAGACATCAAAATTCAGGAGGCACAGAGAACTCCCATAAAAACCAACAAAAACTGGCCAAAATCAAGACAAAAGTAGTAAAATTTGCAAAACACAGAGATATGGAAAGAATCCTAAAAGCAACAAGGGAACAGAAATCCCTAAGCTACAAAGGAAAAAATTCAGGTTAGCAGCAGATCTCCCCATAAACCTAGCAGGCCAGAAGGGAGTGGCATGATATATTCAACATGCTGAATGGGAAAACTGTGCAGCCAAGAATACTTTATCCAGCAAGGTTATCAATCAGAACAGAAGGAGAGATAGTTCCCCAGACAAACAAAACCTAAAGGAGCTTAGAAATACTATACCACCCCTACAAGATATATTTATTAAAGGGGAGTCTTTGAGTGAGAGCAAAAGACCATAAAAGGAATAGATAAAATATCCATAAACAATAACATTACAGGTAATAGAATAGCACAAATTCATCTCTAATCAATAATCACTTAGAATGTAAATGGACTAAATGCTTCAATTGTTAGATATCAGGTACAAGAATGGATTAAAAAAAAGACTTCTCTATATGCTTCCCACAAGAGAGTGATTTTTGAACTAAAGCACCTCCAGATTGAAAGTGAGGGTATAGAGAAACATATGTCAGCCAGGATAGCCATAGTTACATCAGACAAGCTAGGTTTTAAACCAAAAACTGTACAAAATATGAAGAAGCACATTATATCAAAATTAGGGGCTTATCCGTCAAGAAGATCTAACAATTCTAACTATTTATGCTCCCAACTTGAAGCAACCAAATATATAAATCAATTAATAATAAACACAAAGAAACTCCTTGATAATAAATCAATAATGGTAGGGGACTTTAAAAACTTTTTAAATGTTTATTTATTTTTGAGAGAGACAGAGACAGAGACAGAGCATGAGTGAGGAAGCGGCAGAGAGAGAGGGAGACAGCGAATCTGAAGCAAGCTCTAGGCTCTGAGTTGTCAGCACAGAGCCCAACACAGGGCTCAAACTCATGAACTGTGAGATCATGACCTGAACCAAAGTCGGACATTTAACCGACTGAACCACCCAGGTGCCCCCAATAATGGTAGGAGACTTTAAGACCCTACTTACAACAATGGACAGATCTTCTAAGGAGAAAACCAACAAGGAAATAATGGCTTTGAATGACACTGGACCTGATAGACTTATTCTAGAATAGATAGATATATTCAGAACATTTTATCCTAAAACAGTAGAGTACACATTCTTTCTTTAGTGCACATGGAACATTCTCCAGAATACATCACTTACTATGTTAAAATTCAGGTCTCAACAAGTACAAAAATACTGCAATAATATCATGCCTGTTTTCTGACCACAACACTATGAAACAAAGTTAACCACAAGAAAGAATTTGGAAGACCACAAAAGACAGTTGACCATCTGGCTCTTGATTTCAACTCAGATCATGATCTCATGGTCGTGAGATTGAGGCCTCCCTTTGGCTCTGTGCTGTTGTGAAGTCTGCTTAAGATTCTCTCTCACTCTCTCTCTCTCTCCCCCCGCTTCTGGCCCTCTTCCATTTGCACTCATAGTTTCTCTCTCAAAAAAAAAATACGTAGAAGCCAATGAAAATGAAAATACCTTTGGGATGCAGCAAAGGCAGTCATGAGAGAGAGATACAAAGTAATACAGGCCTACCTAGGGAAGCAAGAAAAGTCCCAAATATACAACCTAATCTTACACCTAATGGAGCTAGGAAAGGAAGAGCAAATAAAACCTAAAGGCAGCTGAAGGAGGGATGGAATAAAGGTTAGAGCAGAAATAAGTGAGCTAGAAACAAAAACGGCAGTCCAACAGATCAATGAAACTAAGACCTGATTCCTTGAAAGAATTTACAATATTTATAACCCCCTAGCCAGACTTATCAAAAACAAAAGAGAAAGGACCCAAATAAACAAAATAATCGATGAAATAGGAGAGATAACAACCAATACCACAGAAATAGAAACAATTATAAGAGAATGTTATGAAAAAAATATGCCAACAAAGTGGGGTAAACTGAAAAAAGTGGATAAATTCCTAGAAACATATAAACTACAAAATGGACACAGGAAGAAATAAAAAAATTGAACAGACTCATAACCGAAAATAAATTGAATCCCTAATCAAAAATCTCCCAGAAAATAAAAGTATAGGGCCAAATGGCTTTCCAGGGGTATCGTACAAAAATATAAAGAAGAGTCAGTACCTATTCTTCTCAAGCTGTTACAAAAAATTGAAATGGAAGGAAAACTTCCAAACTCATTTGATGAGGACAGCATTACCTTGATTCCAAAACCAGACAAGATCCCAAAAAAAGGAGAATTACAGGCCAGTATCCTTGATGAATATGAATGCAAAAATTCTCAACAAGAGACTAGCAAATGGACTCCAACAGTATATTAAAATAATTATCCACCTTGATCAAGTGGGATTTATTCCTGGGCTGCAGGGCTGGGTCTGTATTCACAAATCAATCAATGTAATACACCACATTCATAAAAGAAAGGATAAGACCCATAGGAACTTTTCAATAGAAAAAGCATTTGACAAAATACAACATCCATTCTTGATTTAAAATAAAACCCTCAATAGGCCATGTCTAGGTGGAAGGAGTACTCCTTTTGGCGTCACCGGAAAGCTCCCAGGCCTCAATGTTTTTTCCTCTTGTAAATCCCCACCCCGTTTTATTTACATATGCAGCTGCCAAAAACTATCAATTTCTCCTTTTCATGCTGCACTCTGGCTGGGTCATTAGACTGCCCAGACCTTCTCCTGGGACCCAGCAGTTCGGTCCACCACCCCCCTGAGGTCCCCCAGCCCCCCTCCCTTCCTTTTGCCTGCGTCGCATTGATTTGTGTCTGAACATCCCTGGAAAAGTAGGACGTGACTGCAAATGAGTTATGAGTTCTGGATCTTCTCTCAGCCCATGACTTAGCAGGGCAGAGTGACCACCCCCGCCAGCGTATGCCGCTTTGACAGTGCCTCACCCTCCCTCCTGAACTGAAGCACTATGTCCTTCCAAGAACTCCTCCTCCATTTCCTTTTCAGGATCTGCCACCATTCTCCTCCCCCCCACCTCCACCCCATTCTCTCGTTTCCTATATTTGGTTTCAAGCAAAAGAAGAGATGCTCCCTTTAATTTCTCTCCATCCCATTATAACCTACTATCTTGGGGCAGCTTTTGATGTAGGACATGCCACCCTTCCCAACTTGGTCTCCTCCAACACTGCTGTCTTTGTGTGGAGCCCTCCCCACAATCCCGACTCTGGCCATTTTTGCCTTTCTTTTGTCATCTCTGTACACTATTTATACTCACTGTGGGTTGAAGGGAACTGATTGTAAGTATGTTCAGTGGCAGGGAGCTTCAAGTTTCAGTGTCCCTGTTTATCCAAAAGCAACTTCACTGGGGGTTTTCTTAAGGGGTAAAGGCCTTTTACCAAAGCTAACCTTTTCCCACATGTGGTAGAATGTGCTGTTCTATATCTACTCTTCAATAAAGCGTGTTCTCTGCTCAAAAAAAAAAAAAACCCTCAATAAAGAGTAGAAGGAGCATACCTCAACATCATAAAGGCCATATACAAAATACCCATAGCTAAAATCATCCTCAATGGGAAATAACTGAGAGCTTTTCCTCTATGGTCAGGAACAAGACAGGGATATCCACTCTCACCATTGTTATTTAATATAGTACTGTAAGACCTAGCCTCCGCAATAAGACAACAAAAAGAAATAAAAGGCATCCAAATCAGCAAGGAAGAACACAAATTTTTACTATTTGAAGATGATATGATACTGTATGTAGAATATCTGAAAGACTCTACCAAAAAATTGCTAGGACTAATACATGTATGTGGGGAGCAGCAAAGATCTCAGCTGCTTGGCCATTTGCTAGCCAGATTTGTCACTCCATGAGGGGAGTTGCAAAATAGGCAGGGGAGCGCCACTCCCTGTCAGAGAAGCCAAAAGACCAAAGATCAACCGCCTGCAGGCAGGGTGATATCGGCCCCTCAGGCGCTGTGCTAAAACAATTTAGTCCGGTTCCTCTTTTACTCCAGTCTTAATCCCTTAACCCTGTTTCCTAGCAACCGACCTATGTCAGCTGCCTTGTTTTTCCCGCCTTGAAAGCTTTATAAGAGACAGTTTTCTAAATAAAGCTCTCTCTCTTTGCCTGATTGGAAACCGTGAGTTGTGTCTTTACTCCCTGTGCGTCCCCCTTCCTGCCCTACTTTCTCTCCCTCCCTCAGGAAAAGAACCTACAAGGACTCACCACCCCGCGGGCCAGAGCGGCTGGGGCGGGACACGACACATGTATTCAGCAAAATAGCAGGATATAAAATCAAAATCAGTTCCATTTAGATTTCTACATACATACATATGATTTCTGCATACAGAAATCACTTGCATTTCTATACACCAATAATGAAGCAGCAAAAGGGAAATCAAGGACTAGATCCCATTTACAATTGCACCAAGACCCATAAGATACCTAGCCAAAACCAAAGAGGTAAATCTAACCAAAAAGGTAAAAGATCTGTGCACTGAAAACTATAGACCACTTATGAAAGAAATTGAAGATTACACGAAGAAAGGGGAAAACATTCCATCCTTATGGATTGGAAGAACAAATATTGTTAAAATGTGTATACTACTCAAAGGAATCTACATATTTAATACAATCCCTATCAAAATACCACCAGCATCTTTCATAAAGCTAGAACAAATAATCCTAAAACGTGTATGGAACCACAAAAGACCCTGAATAGAAAATCAATCCTGAAAAAGAAAAGCAGGGCTAGAGGTATCACAATTCTAGACCTTAAGCTGTATCACAAAGCTGTCATCATCAAGACAGTATGGTACTGGCACAAAAACAGAAATATAGATCAATAGAACAGAATAGAAAACCCAGAATTGGACCAAAACTCTATGGCCAACTCATCTTCAACAAAGCAGGAAAGAAAATCCAATGGAAAAAATATAGTTTTGTCAACAAATAATGTTGGGAAAACTGTATAGCAACATGCAGGATAATAAATTTGGACCATTTTCTACACCATACAGAAAAATAAATTCAAAATGGAGGAAAGAACTAAATGTGAGACAGAAAATCATCAAAATCCTAGAAGAGAACACAGGCAGTAAACTGACCTCAGCCAAAACAACTTCTTACTAGACATATTGTTGGAGGCAAGGGAAACAAGCAAACATGAACTACTGGGACTTCATCAAGATTATCTTGATTCTGCACAGTGAAGGAAACAATCAACAAAACTAAAAGGCAACCTATGGAATGGGAGAAAATATTTGCATGTGACCTATCTTATAAAGAGTTGGAGGCACCTGGGTGGCTCATTTGATTGAGCATCTGACTCTTGATTTCAGCTCAACTCATGACCCTAAGGTTGTGGGATCAACCCCCCATGTCAGGCTCTGTGCTGAGTGTGGGGCCTGCTCAAGATTCTCTTCTTCTCTCCCTCTGCCCCTGTCCCCCACTTGTGTTCTCTCTCTCTCAAATAAAAAAAATAGTTTGTGTCCAAATTTATAAAGAACTTATGAAATTCAACACCCCAGAAAAACAAATAATCCAGTAAAAAATGGGCAGAAGAAATGAATATAAGACATCCAGACTGTCAACAGACATGTGAAAACATGCTCACCATTACTCATCTCCAAGGAAATACAAATCAAAACCACAATGAGATACCTCTTCACACCTGTCAGAAAGACTAAAATTAACAATACAGGAAACAGCAGATCCTGGTGAGGATGTGGAGAAAGTGGAACCTTCTTCTGTTAGTGAGAATGAAAAGTGATGCAGTGACTCTGGAAAACAGCATGGAGATTTCTCAAAAAGGTAAAAATAGAACTAGCTTATTATCTGGCTATTGCACTACTAGATATTTATACAAAGGATAAAAAAATACTGGTTTGAAGGGGCACATGAGCTGCAATATTTATAACAGTATTATTAACAATATCCACATTATGGAAAGAGCCCAAATGTCCACTGATAAAGATGGATAAAGAAGATGGTGTATATATATTCAATGGAATATTAGTCAGCCATCAAAAAGAATGAAATCTTGCCACTTGCAACAACGTGAATGGAGCTAGTGCATATTGTGCTAAGTGAAATAAGTCAATCAGAGAAAGACAAATACCATGTATTCACTCATGTGTGATATACAAGAAATGAAACAGATGAACATAGGAGAAGGGGAAAAATTGATCGGAAAGCAAGCCACTAAATTTTACTCCTGAATCCAATATCACACTATATGTAAACTAACTGGAATTTAACTAAAACTTTGAAACAAAAAAAGTTTAAAAAAAATGAAATAGAACATAGAACGATAGAAAATAGTACAGCACATTTTATGTTGTAGTCTGTGAAACTTATTTTAGTTATATGTATGTTCTTGTCTATGATGTAAAATATATTTCTTACTATGTTCAATGTTAAGTTCGTATGGTACTGAATTAAGTGATGATCCTTGAGTTTTTGTTTCTTAGTGTTTTTTGTTTTTGAGTTTGTTTGTCTTTATTTTATTTTATTTATTTTTAATTTTTTTTATTTTAGAGAGTAAGAGAGAGCACTAGTTGGGGGAGAGGGGCCAAGGGAGAGAGTATGAGAGAATCTTAAGCAGCCTCCACGCTCAGTGCAGAGCTGGACATGGGCTGGATCCAACAACCCTGGGATCATGACCTGAGCTGAAATCATGCGTTGATGCTCAACCAACTGAGCCACCCAGGTCCCCCGTTCTTAATTTCATTTTTAATGAGATATGCTTATAATAAAAACTCAACCTGTTTAAAAGGGTATAAAATGAAAGACCTGCCCCTGCCATTCCATTTCCACTCTGCCTAATCAGGACCATTAAAATTACTTGTAAATAAATACATGTATACATGCACGCAGTCCCATTTTTTATTTAGATACAGCTTAAAAATATAAATTATAATATATAATGCAAAACATGAAATATTTCATACTCTAGATATGAATGTAAAACTAGTTTTCAACTAGTTTTTTTCACTTACATACTTTGGGTGAATTTCTGTACTAAATTGTTCTCTTTATACTGATAAACACATAATCTCCTATTGCATAGATGTATATATATCATTTATATATCTGGTTCCATTCTGGCCATATCAGGGTTTCCTATTTGGCTACTACAAAAAAATGCTATAGTAAATATACTTGTCCATATCTTTGCATTCTGTGGTAAATTATATAGCACAAATCTTAAAATTAGAACTGTTGAGTCAAGGGGAATATGCATTTAAAATTTTGGTACATATTACAAAATTGCCTTCCAAAGTGTTTATATCAGTTTACATTTCCATGATCTGTGTATGAGTGTTCCTGTTTCTCCTTGTCATCATCATTTTTTTAGAAACCTTTTCAAGTTTCTCCAATATGATGAAAATAATATATCAGTGCATAGGAAGGCTAGCACAGAATTAAAGAGTGAAGTCCTGGGGTCCCAGCAGCTAAATTTGATTCCAAGCTCAACCACTTCCAAGCAGTGTGGCTTTGGTCAAATTACTTCATCTTTTTAAGCTTCAGTGTCCTCATCTGGAGAATGGGAATGATATTCCTAGGGGCCTTGGACACAGTAAATATTGATGTTAGTATTTATTTACCTTTCAATATTTCATATTATTAGCTTAAAATTCTAAGTAGTTTTTAAGAATAACAAGTTGAGTAACTTAGTGGTCTAATCAAGTTTTTGAAGGCTGAAATGTGAATTCACAAGCAATTCATTTTTAGTAAGGTTCTGAAACCAGTTTCTTTTCTCTGGTAATGTTGGTTTAACAATGAGAGAGAGAAAGCATGCTTGGTATGTACTGGGTCCTTGCCTCCTTGCCAGAGCATTGCCACTGTACCATTCCCTTTAGACAACCATCTTGATGTTCATGGTGTGATATTTCCATTTATAAAATCGCTAGCATAAAATTATTGCAAATTTGTGGGAAGAAGATCAATTTATATTGCTCTAGAATTATTAAAATATTTTATTTATATATTAATATTTTAATTTCAGTGTAAACACATATCCATTTGCAGTCTGACATGTTATTCTTCATATGTGTCTACTGCTTGTTTTACTGATGAAAAAGGAAGAGATTTAATATTTGGAAAGAATTATATGTTTTATCTCATCTTGCTTTACTTTGAGAGAAACTAAAATAACTTGTTAGGGGGAATTGTCTGAAGCCTTCCTTATGTCTTATCACCCTCAGGGCAAGAAACCTGCTGGAAAATATCTCAGCTGTTTTATTTTTCTCAGTTATCATTGTAATAATTCTGTTTAAATGTAGGTAATGTGCTCTGTGACCACACACAAAATGCTATACAAATGCCACAATCATTTAATTACATTTATTTAATTAGCATATAATGTAAGATGAACTGCTATGGAACCCAGAAAGTATAACTGTTGCCAAAATGAGGAGTAGAAACGTTCACACATGTTGTTAATCAAAACTACTATTGAATGAAGAACGTCATGTCTCAGTTTTTAGTTAGATAAAATCCTATATGCATATAACTGGATAACTGGACTGTGGACCCCCTCCATCAAAATCACATGTTGGTACTTGTTTAAAATTAAGTTTTCCTAAGAACTCACCTAGGTCCCCTCTTCTCCTGCCTTTTTTTTTTTTTTTTGATTCCTTGTAATTTTCAGGCCTCAGTCCATATCATCTGGTCTCAACCCTGACCTGAATCCACACTATACTATCAGATTCTAGGAGAGGGGTTCAGGAAAGTCTACATTTTCAACACTCTGGGTGATTCTTATGCAAATCAAAGTTCAAGAAACATTAGTTGAACATCATGACTTAGGTTCCAGCATTTAATAGGAAATTTAATTGGAAAGTTTCTGCGCCCTCAGTAGATTATACTACCTTCTAAGATGTTAGAAAGTGGGGTAGCCCAGCAGTTTGTACTAGAAAGGTGTGTACTGATATCTTTCTGGGAGTTTTAATGTAAACAGCCATATCTTCATCACTTTTACATTGTCTCTCAGATTTGAAATAAGATCCGTTTGGACTTTTATTTAACTGTGGCTAATTAAGAATCAAATTGGACTCAGAAAATGGTCACAAGGAGACCATCCCTAGGTCTTTACTACTAATAGACAGGTTTGATATATTCCTGCTAATATGAAAGTGTGATGAAAATGCTGAATGCTAGGAATAAATAATTTTGGTGGAGAGTTAATCAAATTGATTAAGTAGATTACAATTTTAAAGCTATAAATTAATCTGTTTTTTTTTTTACCAAGAAATATCATATGGTAGAGACTTGAAGAGAGAAGTTAAGTGGAGAGTTGGACATATGGATAACTATGAAAAGGATTTTCCCTTCCTTCAACTATTTGCCACTTACAGCTACTAAAACCTTAACTTAGGCCAAGGAAAGAAACTAGGTGAAGTCTAGTCAAAGCAGCGAATGGGCCAGAGCCAAGACTGTGGCTTGGGAATGTTGCCAACAGTAGTATAGGATTTAGGCTAGGCTAGAATAAAGGGTAAGGCTAGCCATGTGGTAGGGCTAGGAGGCTGATATGCACTTTGTCTTGTGTTCCATGTGGTACAAGTCTGGACATTCTAGAAGACTGGGCATATGTAACATGGGAACCAGATTTGTCAGCTGTCTTCAAAAAAGCTCACCATAAAACCTTTTTAAAATATTAAACCTAGGATAATTTCAAATTATTGCTGCAATTAACAACAAATGACCCTGAATTCTTTTTCCATGTTACAATATTAAGTATATACAATTACATAAACAGGAGGGAATGGAGATTAGATATTTATGTATTAGACTGGAAGGTATTGTTTTTTTTAAGTTTATTTATTTATTTTTGAGAGAGAGAAAGAGGGAGAGTGCGCAGAGGAAGGGCAGAGAGACAGGGAGAGAGAGGAGCCCAATGCAGGGCTCGAACTCACAAACTGTGAGATCATGCTCTGAGCCTAAATCAAGAGTTGGACACTTAACTGACTGAGCCACCCAGTCACCCCTAGACTGGAAGGCATTGTAATGCAATGGCAAAAAGTGGCTTCAGATTCAGATATGGATTTAAATCTTTAGTACATCATTTAATTTCTGGGTGATCTTGGCCAAGTAGCTTAACTTCTCTGAGGTTTAGTTTCCTCATCTGTAAAATAAAGGTGACAATAGAACTTTTCTCACAGAGTTTTCCTGCAAAGTAAATGAGACCATTTATATAAAGTGCCTGGCATAAGAGAAGTCATCAACCTATGCTGCCCTCTAGTCCTCTACTTCTTTATTATTTAAAATTTTTTAATGTTTATTTTTTTAATTTTTAATGTTTTATTTATTTTTGATACAGATAGAGACAGAGCATGAGAGGGGGAGGGGTAGAGAGAGAAGGAGACCCAGAACCGGAAGCAGGCTCCAGGCTCTGAGCTAGCTGTCAGCACAGAGCCCGATGCGGGGCTCGAACCCACAAACGTGAGATCTGACCTGAGCCGAAGTCGGAGGTTTAACCGACTGAGCCACCCAGGCGCCCCTAATGTTTATTTTTGAGAGAGAGAGAGACAGAGACAGTGAGTGTGAGCCGGGGAGGGGCAGAGAGAGAGGGAGACAGAGTCCGAATCAGGTGTCAGGCTCTGAGCTGCTCAAACTCACAAATCATGAGCTGAACCTGAGCCGAAGTTGAGTGGAATGCTCAACTGACTGTGCCGCTCACGTGCCCCCTTAACCTTCTACTTCTTAATCTTACTTTCCCTCTGGTTTCTTTTCCTGTTACTGATATATCCCAGTTAACTTCTGTTTTTTATCCTCTTTTTGTGAAAGGACTGTAACATTTTAGGACAAACATCTTTAAGATTTTTTTTATAAGAAGCACAAGGATTATAAAATATTACTTAGTATCTTCAGTATAAAACTTTCTTAAAACCGATCCCACAAATTAGTGAAACTTAAAACATGCCATTTGGAAAAGTACCTTTCTTTCCAGGCTCCCAGACTCCCAGAGCATTTAAAAAACCCTCCTGGGGCACCTGAGTGGCAGAGCCTGCTTCAGATCCTCTGTCTCCCTCTCTCTCTCAAAAATAAATAAATCTTTTTAAAAATATTAAAAAAAACACTCCATATGTGTATATACATGTATTTTATATATATTTATATATATATATATATATTCACATGTGTATAAGAGCAAATAATTAACAAACACTGTAATGAAATATTTTAATGAAGCCAGCTGTGGTCCCAGATGGGAGAGATGAAGCAGAAGCTGACATATTAAGTTAATATTGGATATTTATTTTATTTTATTGGGGACGTATACTGCCTTTCCTAAAAATCTATATAACATATGGTTTCTTTACTTTCCCTCTCTTTATATCTTGCAAATTGTGAAAGCAATTTGAAATTTATAAGAGGCTGATCTGCTTCTTTGGGTTAAAGGGTTATGGTTCTTTTTAAAAAATTTTTCATGTTTTTGTTTATTTTTGAAAGAGAGAGAGAGCGAGCGAGCGAGCAGGGGAGGGTCAGAGAGAGAGGGAGACACAGAATCTGAAGACAGGCTCCAGGCTCTGAGCTAGGTGTCAGCACAGAGTGTGACATGGGGCTCTGACCCACAAACTGTGAGATCATGACCTGAGCTGAAGCCAGACCCTCAACCAACTGAGCCACCCAGGCGCCCCTAGAGGGCTATGGTTCTGATTCCAGCATGAAGGACAGAGAGACACATCAAGCTGATAAGCTCCTATCCTGGATGACCTAAATTGAAGTGTCAAGACTTATAGCTGTCCTGCAATTCCGCCTTAGAATGATTCACTAAAATGACTAACTCCAGGATTTCAGGTACTGGTTCTTAAAACCTGAAAGGGAGCCTTGGCTGTATTGTTATGCTGCGGACTCTTTGAATGTCTTAAAAGTTGAGAAAGCATATTTAACCAGACCACAAATCAGGATAGAGTTTCTGTGTTAGGTGAAGTGTCAATTCCTCTGAGCATGTTTTTGTTTTTATTTTCCTATAATGATAATGAACAGGGGTCAAGCTGTGGTTTTATATAAATAGTAATGTTTCTCTAGAAATGTCATTGGAAGCAATCTGACTTCTTTCTGCTTCTGATGCTGTTCATCAGAACAAGAACAATGAAAAAGCTTCGGACTCAACCAACATTTATTGAAGGGTTATTATATTCCAGGCACTTTCACATAAATTATCTATAGTTAATTCTTAGAAAAAAAGTTTTAAAAAGATACGACTTCAAAGGAAGTTTACATTACTTACTCAAGGTCACAGAGATTCTAAGGGGTGGAGCTAGACCATATTTCAGCTCCAAGCTCTGTGTTCTACCCACAGCATCACAGCTAAAATAGAGTGATTGCTCTAGAGATACTGTCTGGTATTAAGACTGTAGAGGTGGTGTTATCTTTATATACAAGAAATAGGGAAAATGGGATTTGTATTTGCCAACACTTTTTACAAAGTTTATTTTTAGATCACAGAAAAATTGAGAGGGAGGTACAGAGATTTCCCATAAAGCCCTCCACCACCACATGTACAGCCTCCCTCATTATCAACATCTCCCACCAGGGTGGCACATTTATTACAGTTAATGAACCCACATTAACACATCATAATCACTCAAAGTCCACAGTTTACATTAGGTTTCACTCTTGGTGTTGTACATTCTGTGAGTCTGGACAAATGTATAATGGCATGTATCCACCATTAAAACATCTTCACTGTGCTAAAAATCCTTTTACTCCATCTATTCATCTCTCTTTCTCCTTTCCACACCCTCTAATACAACCCATCTTTTTACTATTTCCATAGTTTTGCCTTTTCCAGAATGTCATAATGTTGGCATCATACAGTTTGTAGCTTGTTTCATATTGGTTTATTTCACTAATATGCATTTAAGTTTCATCCATTTTTTGTCTTGATATCTCCCTTCTTATTAGCACTGAATGATGTTCCATTGTACAGATATACTGCAGCTTATTTGTACATTTGCCTACAGAAGGACATCTTGGTTACTCCCAAGTTTTGGTAATTATGAATTACCTGTTTCCTAAAAAATCTATTTGCCTGAGAACTCATCTTCTTTTTGCCTTTCCCACTTGCCTTTCCAAGTCTCTCAAAATGAAAGTATACTTTTCAAAGGTTAAGAATCTTACTATGGTATATTGACCCAGTGTGTAAAAAACCCTTGGTGCTAAGCAAAGCAACGATTTCAAAACTTGATGTCCAGGAATCTTCTTTAAGTTGAGGCCTGTAATTACCCCTTCCCCATCCATCTCACTAAGAGCTGCACTTTATTAATAAAGTTTATGTTTTATGTTTAATAATGACAAATACCCTAGGATTTGACTCATATGTGGAATTTAAGAAACAAAATAAACAAGGAAATGGAAAAAAGAGAGAGAGAGGCAAACCAAGAAACAGACTCTTAATTATAGAGAAAAATACTGATGGTTATCAGTGGGGAGGTAGGTGAAGTGATGGGTTAAATAAGTGATAGGCATTAGGTAGGGCACTTGTTGTGATGAGCACCTGGTGTTGTATGGAAGTATTCAATCACCATATTGTACACCTAAAACTAATATTACACTGTATGTTAACTAACTGGAATTTAAATAAAAACTTAAAAAAAAAGAAAAAAAAACCCTGAATGACCAAACTTGGACTTACCCACTCAAATAATATAAGATCATTAATTGACTCAAATCTTTGACCCATGAAACAAGATATCCTAGGGATAGCAGCACAATCCTATTCCATGGTTCATATTGACAGGAGGGTTTGTGACCTCCATGCTGGTTCTCAGAATGCTCTAATTGTACAGTGGGTATTTAAGGTTTGTTATTACAAACAAGGTTTATGAGATCTGAAAAAATATCATGTTTTTTTAAATTTATTGTGTATGCATAACAATTGTAATTGTAACTCAGTCTAGAAGACTTTTTATACATGGAGGCTATGATCACTAGGAAATAAAAATAATTAAATTTCTATTTATGGATGTGTCTTTGTGGCAGAGAAATTCAATATGGTGATCAATACAAGATTTTCAAGCGTAAAAATACATTCTAATGTAATACAATTCTATGGGGATAATGCAATGGACATTTGATTTCAAGGAGAAAAAGGAACAATGTAAATTTTCTGAAGGTTAAAGGAAAGTTTACACTTTAGTGTTTAATGTTTGATAGGCATCAAATTGCTCTGGTATTTAGAAACCAATGAAAATCTTTAAAAGTGTAATATAACAGTTTTATTTTAAATTGTCCATATGTATATAGTATGCTAGATATTATACCTTTTGGAACTATTCAAACATGATAAAAAAATTTAGATATCAACATAAAAATATGTGAGGTAGTACATAGCTTCTCAAAATTATTCTAAGGGTTATGTGGATAAAAGTTTGAAGATCTCAATCCTATAGGGTTGTTGTGAGGGTGACATATAATCTGTAAAAAGCTTCTAGGATATGCTCAATTAATGCAGCTAATATTTGAAGGACTGAATTCTAATTTTAACCCTCTTTCTTATCTGGTATTTGATCAAGGGCATTTGTTTTCCTCTGCACTTCAGCCTCATTGTCTAGGTAAAGGAAAAAACAGGGGAGCCTGGGTGGCTCATTCGGATAAGCCTCTGACTTCGGCTCAGGTCAGATCTCACGTTCGTGGGTTCGAACCCTGCGTTAGGCTCTGTGCAGACAGCTAGCTCAGAGCCTGGAGCCTGCTTCTGGTTCTGTGTCTTCTTCTCTCTCTGCCACTCCCCCTCTCATGCTCTGTCTCTCTCTGTATCAAAAATAAATAAAACATTAAAAAAATAAAGGAACAAACAGAAGACTGTAAAAACACTGAGTATAGGAAGTTAGACAAGCATGAGTGTACTTAACATTAGTAATGTCAATGGTAATGATCACAGTGATGAAACTAGTTATAACTTTGTATGTCAAGGCTTATAGCAGATATGCAATAAATACTTGTCAAATTAGCGAATGAATGCTATAAGGAACCTTGCTAGAATGAAAGACCATATACCCATTTAGTGGGCACCTTCTTTAGTACGTGCATTGGTGTTTTTAAAGCCCATTTCTGGCATTTTCTCATGAAGATAAAAGGAGTTGGAAATAAAATCCTTCCCTGGGATGTGGCTACTCATTAATTTTCTGTAGGTGTTTCTTCGTTGGACTCTTTACCATACTGTGGTATAGTGCAGTGGTTAAAAGTAGTGCCTCTAGAACCAGCCAGGCTAGGCTCAAGTTCAAAAATTATAACTTAACTAGCTAGCTGTGTGTCTTTTGGCAAGTCATTTAACTTCTCTTCAACTCAGGTATCTTTAAATGGGTATAATAATAATACTAACCTTATAGGATTGTTTTGAGGATTAATGAAGTGGGTTTATAGGATTACAGGTTGTGTGGACAGAAGAATGTTCCTGCCAAATATGCCCATGTCCTAATCCCTGGAACTGGTGGATATGTTACCTTACAGGGTAACGAGGAAGACGACGACGACGACAACAACAACAACAACTTTGCAGATGTGATTATGTTAAGGATCTTGAGATGGGGAGATAACCCCGTGTTATTTGGTTGGTTCTTATAAGTGAAAGAGGAAGGCAGGAGTGTCAGTGTCAGAATAATGCAGTGGGAGAAAGGCTTGATCAGCCATTACTGACTTTGACAACAGAGGAAGGGGGCTATGAGCCAAGGAATGGAGAAAGCTTCTAGAAGCTGGAAAAGGCAGGGAAGTGGATTCTTTCCTAGAGCCTCCAGAAAGGAGAGCAGCACTGTGATATCTTGGTTTTGACCCAGTGAGGCCCATTTCTGATTTCTGACTTCCAGAACCATAAATAAAACTATAAGAAATATAACACCAGTACAGGTGGCTTGGGCATTATTACTTTGTTTATAACCCCCTTCAGTTCTGGCTTTTCCTGGCTTTCATCACAGGGCAATGTAATCTAAACACTTCTCCAAAATAAAAATGGATCCTTTTGCCCATGTACACATGATTTTCCAACCCGTAGCTACTTTTGATCTCAAGGCATCCACCTGTAACAGTAGCCCCAGTTCTATCTACCTTGGACAATGAACAAGAGGTCTCTTGGCTAAGCTGCAAGACAATTTATAACATCTTCTTCTTAGATTTTCCACACATACATGGAAAATTATGTACTTTAATGAACAACCTATACAGTGAGTTGAGTCATAAAAACCATGTTCTGAGGTCCTATTCAGAAAACAGTGAACTCCTAAGTATGGTCTCCTTTCCTTTGGGAAGGGGTTTCTGAGTTTAACAATGAGATCCTAGAGTAGCACTCAACCCTTCAGGTTGTCAGGTCTAAGGCTCATGGGATTTAGAACACTAGGACCAGGGAAAATGGGCAAGGGAAGAGGAAAAGAAGATGCTCCCTCGGAGGGATGCTGGAAAGAGAGCAAGGAAAAAAATACAGCCAAGTAATGGGAAGTGCGAGATAGCCTCTCACCATTGACGCCTTCCGGTTCTCTCGCTCTTTTTGGATACTTTCCACTTAAAGAAAGGCTCCAGTGCCGCGCACCTGCCCCTCGAGGCTGGGCCTGAGGAGTTAGCTTGGGGCAGGCTGGGAACTTCTTACTTGGAGAGCCGCCGCCCCGGCTGAGGAATGGGGAGATGGCAGGGAGGAGTCATGGGGCAAGAGACGGAAAGACTACATCTCCCAGGCCGCCACGCTTTCCAGCCGGAGTCCTAGGGAGCCAACTGTTCCCCAGTTTCCGTTGGGAAGCGCCAGGCTACTGCAGCTATTGTGCGGAGTGATATCGCCCTCCTCTTCCCTCTAGGGTGGAAGGCTACGTTTCATTGCCTCCTAGGCTTAACCCCTCCGGCGCCTAACAGGACAGCAGGCCGGCTCCCTTGGACCAGGAAGAACTCTTGGGAGCAAGAGCGCTTTGGTAACACAATCCCAGGGTGCGAGAAAAACAGTTGGAGAAGGAGCCCTAGTGCTGAGGCTCGGCACAAGGGTTCGCTGGGGCGGGGCGGGAGCTCTGGCTTTAAGAAGGGGGAGGGGACAGTAAAATCAGGGCTGCCCGCGGAGTTCGGCAAAGGAAATCTTCAGCTAGCTCGGGAACTAGGAGCGCGGAGAGTAGGGTTCCAGCCCCAGCGCTCACGACAGCCTACACCCTGGGCGGGCCGAATTGTCACGTTTGTAGTTGCTCTGGAAGGATCCTGCTGGTCTCCGGAGGCAAGCTGAGCCGCCTGTCTGGGGAGGCAGTGCCTTAGGGGCATGCTGCTTGCTAGGCATAAGAACCCAGCCAGGGTCTGACCGCATTAGTTTGCTTTCCGTGTCACCTGAAGCAATTGCCAGCCGCCCGTTTCCGGTACAGACCAGCCGGCTCTACCCGGGAATCTCAACGGAACAGGTACCTGTCCTCCAAAGGGAGGGAGGCTAAGAATTTCCCAGGCGGGTCCCGCATCTATCCCCCTCTACTGTGCTGCTGATGCTCTTGGTCTTTGTGTCTTTCTTGTCTTTAAACCCTCGCCAACAGAACCATGGGGCATCCCCCGCTGGAGTTCAGCGACTGCTACCTGGACAGCCCTGATTTCAGAGAGAGGCTCAAGTGTTATGAGCTGGAGCTGGAGAGGACCAATAAATTCATTAAGGACGTGATCAAAGATGGCAACGCGCTTATCAGTGCAATGAGAAGTAAGTGGAAGGCTTCGATGGATGAGCCTTTTCCCTGAGACAGTGGCTCTGGCCTTTAAGCTCTTCCACACCACAGGAGAAGGGAGGATTCAGGGTGATTCCCAATCCTGTTCTCTGAGGTGAATGGGTTTCTGAACACTTCTAAAGTGGGATCAGTAGAAGTGGAAGGTGGTGGATGTAACTAGAACTTTGGGCCTTTCCCTTTAGTGGCCTTGACCTTATAAGACAGGATCTGTAGTCTGCACCTATTCTTACTTGGCAAGTTGTTGTTAGAAAGGGACAATGTGCCTGTACTGTCAGACATGTTTACTAGTCATGTCTTGGGTAAGGAAACATCCAAGCTGATCAAGGAACTGCCCTAGCACCTTCTGAAGAAAACGGGATTGAGGCTAGCAGCTTGAGTAATGGTTTTGTTCTAGCCTCTGGTCTCTACAGATAAGTGTGGGGGCAGTAAAAAATTCCCTGTATCAACTTGTTTTCTAAGGAAAGCACCTTTGCTCCAGTGATTTTTTTCAAGTTACTGAGCTATGGCTTTGGTCAAAGTCAGTCTAAGCTCAGAGTTATTGGAAGGCCTCATATGCCACTGAATTTTGCTTGGGGGTGAAATAAAGACCTGCCCAGCACCTGACACAAGGATTCCAGCCCCCACAAGGAGCATATTATAAGGCTAGGGTTAAGAGCCACTAGTCTGAAGGAATTTCACCTAGCTTGGCTTTCCTAGTGGTCACAGCTGACAGCTGTGGGACCCTATCCCCTTCCCCACCTGTGGAGTTTTTATTTCTGCTAGTTGGCAGGAGACTTATAACTTTGTTCTGAATGGATTTATCCCCGAAAGACTGTGTCTAAGTCCAGTGCGGTTACCTCCTTTGAGGCAGATACAGCCAATGAGGAGCAGGGAGAAAGGCTGTGGTAACTGCTACCATTTGGTATTTTTATGCAGCAATTCTGATTTGCTCCTGGGAGTCCGCTTTTACTGGTGTGTTGTCTGCACACTTTGGTCAGAATATATAAATTGTCCACGTTCCTGCCAGTCACTTGATTGAGCTTGATTATTTAATGTTTTGTACTGTTGTGGTCCAAACAAGAGAACATACTTGGCAGCACCTTAAAGATGGGGTGTTTGTATTTTTTTAATAGTTTATTATCAAATTGGTTTCCATATAACACCCAGTGCTTCTCCCCACAAGTGCCCCCCACCAAGACCATCACCCTCTTCCTTCCCTCCCCCTTGAAATGCTGATCCTGAGACTTATAGGCCAGCTTTTGGGGTATGTTGCCATTTAATTGAATTCATTGAGAGGTTAAAGGTGTGCAGGTTATGCCACAAAAGTAGTTAGAAAGGTCGAGGGCTCATTGAAAGGAAAAGAGGAGAATATTTGGATTTTAAAAAAATTTACTTATTGTGATAAACTTCTTGGTGTAGCATCTGCAGTCAAATGTAACTCGTCATAAGCCCCAGAAGGGGAATGGTTTTGTGAAGTATATGGTAAGCAGAAAGTGTTTGTGCTAAAAAGTGACCTTCTAAGGCACAACAGAGAGATTCAGATTTTTAGGAAAAAATAAACAGTGCCACAAAACATTTGAGGAAGGGCAAATTTTTGTAAGCTAGGGGTAAGTTATGGTTTTTATTCTTTCCTTTTCTGAGACTAAGAGTGGTAAGAGTCAACAATTATGCAGGCCTAAACTTTTGCATATGGTAGAAGAGCCAGGAAATATTTTGGCCCATGGGGCTTCTGGATATTCAGGGTGGTTTTCTGTTTGTGAATTTACATAGAAAGTCAAAATAGGAGAGTTAGGAAATAAAACCCAGCAGCTAATCAACACTCCACTTCTTTCCTTTAGGTTGCATGATTCTAAAAACATGATTAGGTAGAGGCAAAAGCAGGATGTTTCCTACTGTCTTAACCACAGATGTTGATACTCCCACTCTACTTCCTCATGCTGTGCTAGCTGTCTGAGAATAAGTGGGGAAGCAAAACAAAGTTATGCTTTTGCTTTGTGTGGAGGAAACAGGAAAAGAGAACACTGTAACCGGAGTTAGAAGACCTGGCTTCACCATCTTGGGATTAGATGGCACAAACTGCTGACTTTATCCTTAAATGGGGGGAATTATACCCACCTCACAGGGTTGTGTGGTGAGACTCAAGAGAGTAAATAGATTATGAAAATGCTTTGTAAATGGAAACAGCTAAGCATTGGGAGTTGTTGATAGCATGTCTTTAGGCTAATAATGTATCTGCTGGTGAATGTGTATTTTTCAGGAGGTTTCTGAAGGGAACTGCATAAGCAGAATTAGTTGGAAGCATATTTTTTGCTGTCACCTTATTGGAAAATGTCACTCCCTTCATTGGTTGGCATATATCAGCAGTTAATTTTGTATTCTGTGTGGGTATTTGTTTTGGCAGTTGGAGTCTGTCATTAAAGTCAGAAAGAATGATAGACACCTTTCTATATAATTTATTAAATTGAATATCAAATCAAATGGCTAGTGTCCCTAGGAACCAATGAAACTTGGTCCATTGTGCTGCAAAAACTAGCTGCAGTTTTTGTTAGAGTTGTTAACCTGGGTGGAACTTGATTTCTCTGCTTTTTCTTGCTTGTGTCTGATTTCGTACAGAGCTCCAGATAAGGTTTTAGTCATAACTGTGTGTGATGATTTATTCCTTAAATGTAGGTGCCTTTTGAATATTTAGATTTACTTTTGTGCTTATAGGTCATTGTTGTTATGAATAATACCGTTTCTCCCTTGGGGAACTGGTTGAGTCCCCCCCACCCTTTAAATGTTATCTATTTATAATTGTAAGAGTACAAGATGATGAGTATAACATAAACTAATGGAAAGGTGAAATACCGTTCACTAAAAGGTGAACGTATTTCCTGCTTTTCTGTTTGTCCTTTGTTTTTCTGCTGGGAGTTTTAGTCCCTGATGTCTGAATATTTTCTAAGCACTTGGGCTAGGTATTATTCAGAACAAGTGATGTGGCTTCTTCTTATATCACGATGCAACATGATACACTTAATAAATGCTATATATAGTTCAATGAACACATACCATTCATTCAGTAAATACTTGCGCACATACTGTATTCAAGCCACTGTTCTCAGGGCTATCACAGATGTGGCAGGGTAAGTCATAGATCACATAGATTCTGTGATCAGAGAGTTCCTAGACTAGTAGGAGAGACACATGAGTAGAGGTCATGAGACTCCTAGACTAGTCTCCTAAACTGGTAGGAGAGACACATGAGTAGAGGTCACTATCATATATACCGTAGATATGGATCAGAGCCATAAGAGTGGAATAAGTGGGTACCATGGCACATGACACTGGCAGGAGAGCTCATTTCTTGGTGGGAGGACAAGGAGAAGTAAAGGAGGAAGTAGCATTAGAATTGGACAGAAGTAATAATGCTTGTTTAACTGTTCCATTGTGCCAACCATTAAAATATCATAACAGCCTTATGAGGTAAGGATTATGTTCCCATTTTATAGATGAGAAAACTGAAGTTCAGAGGTATTAAGTGACTTTCTCAACTAAAATGCGAGAGTTTGAATTAGAACCCAGACCTGGCTCTAAATGCCCTACTTATTTTGCTGTGTTGCACTGTATTCAGGGCAAGAATTTCTTGTAGTAGGAATGACATAGAGAATGTAAAGGGCCAGCAGATAGTTCAAGTCATCTTCAGTGTATACAGTGCAGGAAGGAGTTTTGGGAAATGAGGTTGGAAAAGAAGGTTGAGGCCTTGGTTGTGCAGGAACCTATTAAGTACTTCAGATTTTTCTTTGTAGATAGAGAGTATAAAAATGTTTTTGGTAGGAGAGACACATGGTTTAGGAAGATTCATCTGAGCATGATGTGGAGGGTGTGAGCAATTCCACACAAATATTGTGACTTTTGGAAGTTAATTGGCAGCTTTAAATTCTCTTTGGTATAGCCCAGGGGTCAGAAGTCCCCTTATGTAAAGGGCCATATTTTAGGCTTTGCAGGCCATACAGTCTCTGTGGAAATTACTTAACTGCCATTGCCATGAAAAAGCAACCATAGACAATATGTACATGAAATGAAAGTGGTTGTGTTCTAATATAATTTTATTTATTGACATTGATACATGAATTTCAGTTAATTTTTCTATGTCATGAAATATTCTTCTTTTGAATTTTTCAACTATTTAAAAATAGAAAAATCATTCTCAGCTCAGCTTGGGGGAGCAAACAAAGATAGGCAGGAGGTTGGGTTTGTCTCACTGGTGGTAGTTGGCAGACCTCTGATATAACTAGTTAAGCTAAAAACTCTAAATGGATTTTTATTGGTAAGGCATTGAAAATTAGCTAATGGTAGAACATAATGCCATATTTCACATTTTCATCAACTAGATTTACTTTGGTGTGCTCTTAATTATGCCTGATCTGGATTCAGGGATCACAGGTGCAAATGGTGTCAGAGCCCAAGGAGAAAACAGAAGTATAAAGCTGTTGGAAATGGGTTAAATAGGACTGGAGTGATTGGGGTTAAACACAGCAGTCTCACCCCTTTCAAATGGACTTTACTTTCTTTTTTAAAAAAAATGTGATAAAATACATCCACAGCCTATGTTTAATCGGGTTGTAACTCCTGAGCTAGATGATCTTTCTCTGTTAGTCTATGAGTCTTGGATGCTAATGAGCTAGGGAAAGGAAAGACAATAGTCTCCAGGAAGAGACTTCTCTGGGGAAGCACTACTGAGCATTGTTTGCAAATGAACAGAGGCAGAATGATAGTATAATGGGAAAAAAGTCTAAACATGATGACTAGATAGTGGGTATGATTCTCTTGCTAATGAGGTCTGTGACTTTGGGAAGTCATTTTGCTGGGGCCTCAGGTCTACAGCTTTAAAAACTTAGGGGTGGACAGGAGATGTATAAACTCACTTTCAGCTCTAACATTCCATGGCCTTTTTTTTTTTTTTTTTTGCATCACATATTGTAGTTTAGTCATTTGGGAAAGAATGACTAACCCAATTATAGGAACTTATTTTATCCCTATGTAAATTTTCACATTATTTTAGTGTATATGCCAGTATTTAAATAGAAAAATTTAAATAAAAACTGTCATCTTTCAAAAACCAAGGATAACATACATTATATACTTTATGTATGTTTGTATATATAAAACAGATGTCAGAAAAAAAGAATTATTTTACTAAGCCCACACACATATATATGTACAACCACACATACATAGGCTGTCTGGGATTAATGAAAACTTATGTTTTAAGAGAATGCAAAACATGCATTCTATACTAAAACTGTACATTAAATTGATAAAGTAGAACTACTATAATTTGTATAGGTTTCATAACCTAGTCTTAAATTTAAAAAAATGTTACTTTCTTATATCCTATACTTTTATTTAAATTTTTTAAAATGTTTATTTATTTTTGAGAGAGAGAGAGCACGTGAGCAGGGGAGAGACAGAGACAGAGAGAGTCATAGAATTTAAAGCAGGCTCCAGGGTCTGGGCTGTCAGCACAGAGCCTGATGTGGGACTTGAACTCATGAACTGTGAGATCATGACCTGAGCTGAAGTTGGACACTTAACCTACTGAGCCACCCAGGCACCCCTATCCTATACTTTTTAAAGACAAGAGTTTTAGATGTTTACATTAAGGTGACCTTTTGGGAGTGCCTGTTCAGCTCTTGCTTTGACAACTTGGGCACCTATCTGCAAGGATGGGTTGATTCCATCTTTGAGGCAAATTTGTTCTTGAATATCCTTAGTGGAGCCATCTCTACCTTGACACAGAGAGAACCTGGTTGTTAGTTCCAACTCTGTCACTAGCTTGCTGTATGACATTGAATAAGTCTTTAGCTTTGTGAGCCAGAGTTTTCCCATTAAAATTTTTTTTTCATGTTTATTTTTGAGAGAGTGAGAGAGAGAGATATAGCATGAGCAGGGGAGGGGCAGAGAGAGAGGGAGACAGACTCCAAAGCAGGCTCCAGGCTTTAGGCTGTCAGCACAGAGCCTTACACAGGGCTTGAACCCACCAACTGTGAGATCATGACCTGAGCCCAAGTAGGACGCTCAACTGACTGAGCCACCCAGGCATCCCGAGTTTTCCCATTTTTAAAATTAGAGTGTCGACCAGTAAGCTTTAGAGTTCCTCTTGGTTTTATCATTCTGTATTTTGCAGGCTGCAACTGTCTTGCTCAAATAGTAAAGCAGCCTAAATTGGTTCTGTTATAAACTTGAGAGCCAAATAATCTTTATTCTGGAAGAGTAGGCAGTCAAATTGATCTGTCCAGCAGGTGTAAATGGCGTGAATCATGTTAATTTATCTCATTATCTTCTTTTTAAAATGTTTATTTATTTTTGAAGGGGAGAGACAGAGAGAGCATAAGTGGGGTAGGGGCAGAGAGAGAGGGAGACACAGAATCCAAAGCAGGCTCCAGGCTCTGAGCTGTCAGCACAGAGCCTGATACTATGAGATCATGACCTGAGCCGAAGTCGGATGCTTAACTGACTGAGCCACCTAGGCGACCCTCTGATTATCTTCTTGATGAATGCTTCTTTAAAGGTGTCAACCTGATGCCCTTTAGTTCTCTCCTGAATAGCTCTTTAGTGAGGGAGACCAAAGCTTTTAATCCCTTTGCGGTGGATGTAGTGTCCTGGTATTCAGGGAGGAGTTGGTGATATACATTCTCAGCAGATATCCTGTCATTATGCTGGTGTTTGTGCTTTGGAACACATGGGGTTATGTTAGATATTCTCTGAAGTCAGATCAATGTGATGGGTATGTCATATGATAGTACTGTTAGTAGATATGAACCAGTGTCAAATGGAATTTTATGGAGGCATTATTGCGATGTTCACTGAGGGACCTCAGAAGACCAGATTCCGAAGTCTAAAGTAGTTGTAGGGAGTAGAGTGGAAAAAGGAACCAAGCCAGCCTTGCAGTGTGACCATTTATAAGAGGTTATTTATTGTGGGGGGGATGGGGAATGGTGTTGGCATTGGGTAGGGGATATTATGGCTTGACTTGCTTGTTAAGGAAGGGTTTTCAATCAGAGGTAATAGTGATGGAGGGACGTTACTTTTCAGCTTCATTTTTGTAGCCTCACTTTTTATTTTTATTTTATATTTTTATAAATTTTTAAATGTTTACTTGAGAGATAGAGAGAAAGCACACACAAGTGGGGTAGGGGTAGAGAGAGAGAGAAGGAGCCAGAGGATCCAATAGCAGAGACCTCGAACGCATAAACTGTGAGATCATGATCTGAGCTAAAGTTGGATGCTTAACTGACTGAGCCACCCAGGTGCCCCAAGGTAGGCTCACTTTTTAAAATATAGCCACAAACTTATTTAATCTGGCATCTGTTTCTCTAATCAATTACTACAGAAAAATTTCTAGAGTTTTTTTTAAAAGTTTATTTATTTTGAGAGAGAGAGTGGGCAGGAGTGGGGTTTGGGCAGAGAGGGAGTGAGAATTCCAAGCAGGCTATGTGTTCTGTGTGCAGAGACTGTCGTGGGGCACAAAACCCACGAACTGTGAGATCATGGCCTGAGCTGAGATCAAGAATTGGATGCTTAATGGACTGAGCCACCCAGGTGCCTCACTATTGAAAATTTCTAAAGCCTGTGAAGATCTAGAAAGAAATAGGGTTTACCAGGGAAACCCTGGAAGTACCCTGGAAATCTTGAGCTGATATTTTTCCCTGGTGGGGTAGAGAATCCTCATGATGCTTTATTGGGCTTGCATCAAGTGCTAAAGCCTTGTACAATATAAAGGCAATTCAATTGAATTCGACATGGATTTACTAAGCACCTAAATGTGTCAGATACTATCTTGGGAATTGAGGATATAATGGTGAATAAAGCTTCTATGGGCTCTCTCTCCCTCTTGGAGCATACATTAAACATCTGATTACTCACTTAAATAATTTAATTTCAATTGTGAGAAGAGCTATGTTCAGGGTATGATATATATTCTATCATGTTACAAAGAGGGGCTTTGTGGGGGGAAAAGGGAGCTAGATCATAGGGATGTAACTCTCCATAGGAAAAAGAATAAACTGAAAAGGAAGAGCTCCTAAGTGAAAGCTATCTGATTTACTCTCTTGGTAGTAATGGTCCTCATAATGAGCAAGACTCTTCAAGTAAATGGAGATTTTCTCAGAAACAGACAGCATGTGTAGATCTCATGGAAACTTCAGGGAAAATCTAAAGTATCTACTGTCTCCTTCTTCTTTTATAAGTATATTAAAATTTTTCCTGATAGGTAACAAACACATGAACATGGTAGAAAATTCAATAAAATTTTTTGAGAGAGAGACACCGTGAGCAGGGGAGGGTCAGAGAGAGAGAGGACACAGAATCTGAAGCAGGCTCCTGGCTCTGAGCTAGCTGTCAGCACAGAGCCCAATGCTGGGCTCGAACCAATGAACCGTGAGATCGTGACCTTAGCTGAAGCTGGCCGCTTAACCAACTGAGCCACCCAGGCGCCCCATCCCTTTGCTTCTTTTAACTACTGCTTCCTCAGGAGTGTGTTTCATTGTAGGCAAATTTCCAGCCACACTGGGGTAAGATTTCTTTAAGATAGTTTTGGAGGGAATGGTAGATTGAAGACATCAGAGGGGGACCAGGGTGGATTGGTCGTTAGGTGTCCGACTTCGGCTCAGGTCATGATCTTGCAGTTTGTGAGTTGGGCTCTCTGTGACCTCAGGGAGCCTGGAGCCTGCTTCAGATTCTGTGCCTCCCTCTCTCTCTCTCTCTGCCCCTCCCCCACTCATGCTCTCTCTGTCTCCTCAAAAATAAACAAACATTAAAAAAAATAATGACATCAGAAAATCAACTCTGTAAAAGGAAAATGGACACTGGCAAAAAATTAACTTTTTCATAACTCTGGAAATTAACCACAGCTTGCAGTAATCTAAAGAGTTGATGAAAACATGTTGAACTTCTGTAGCACCAAGATTTGAGGCTTTTTTTTTTAAATTTGTTGCATTTTTAAGAAAATTATTGTGATGGCAATAAACTTGAACTGAAGTGAAGATCCCTGGATATCTTTTTGTTTTAAAATCATTTATTTATAGGGGCGCGTGGGTGGCTCAGTCAGTTAAGCCTCCGGCTTTGACTCAGGTCAGATCTCACGTTCATGGGTTTGAGCCCCGCATCAGGCTCTGTGATGACAGCTAGCTCAGAGCCTGGAGCCTGCTTCCGGTTCTGTGTCTCCTTCTCTCTCTGCCCCTCCCTCTCTCATGGTCTGTCTCTCTCTGTATCAAAAATAAATAAAACATTAAAAAAAATAAGATCATTTATTTTAGACAATAATAATTCATTTTATTTTTCATTTATTTATTTATTTATTTATTCCTATTTCTTTTATAGTTTATTGTCAAGTTGGTTTCCATATAACACCCAGTGCTCATCCCCACAAGTGCCCTCCTCCATGCCCATCACCTCCTTTCTCCTCTCCCCCACACCCTATCAGCCCTCAGTTTGTTCTCAGTATTCAAGAGTCTCTCATGGTTTGTCTCCCTTCCTCTCCCCAACTATTTTTCCCCTTTTCACTCCCCCATGGTCCACTGTTAAGTTTCTCCTGTTACATTTATGAGTGAAAACATATTGTATCTGTCGTTCTCTACCTGATTTATTTCTCTTAGCCTGACACCCTCGAGATTCATCCACATTGCTGCTGATGGCCAGATTTCATTTTTTCTCATTGCCATGTAGTATTCCATTATATAGATAACCCACATCTTCTTGATCCATTCATCAGTTGATGGACATTTAGGCTCTTTCCATGATTTGACTATTGTTGAAAGTGCTGCTATGAATGTTGGGATACATGTGCTCCTATGCATCAGCACTTTTGTATCCCTTGGGTAAATTCCTAGCAGTGCTATTGTTAATTTTTTGAGTTCTATTCTTAATTTTTTGAGAAACCTCCATGCTGTTTTTCATAGTGGCTGCATCAGTTTACATTCCCACCAACAGTGTAGGAGGGCGCCCATTTCTCCACAACCTTGCCAGCATCTATAGTCTCCTGATTTGTTTATTTTAGCCACTCTGACCAGCGTGAGGTGGTATTTCAGTGTGGCTTTGATTTCTATTTCCCTGATGATGAGTGACCCTGAACATTGTTTCATGTGTCTGTTGGCCATCTGGATGTCCTCTTTGGAGAAGTGTCTATTCATATCTTTTACACATTTCTTCACTGGATTATTTGTGTTTTGGGTGTGGAATTTGGTGAGTTTCTTACAGATGTTAGATATTAGCCTTTATCTGGTATGTCACTTGCAACTATCTTTTCCCATTCCATTAGTTGCGTATTAGTTTTATTGATTGTTTCCTTTGTAGTGCAGAAGCTTTTTATCTTGATGAGGTCCCAATAGTTCATTTTTACTCTTGATTCCTTTGCCTTTGAGGATGTGTTGAGTAGGAAATTGCTGCAGTTGAGGTCAAGGAAATTGTTTCCTGCTTTCTTCTCTTGGGTTTTGATGGTTTCCGGTCTCACATTCAGTGTCCTTCATCCATTTTGAGTTTACTGTTTTTGTATGGTGTAAGAAAGTGGTCGAGTTTCATTCTTCTTCATGTTGCTGTCCAGTTCTCCCAACACCACCTGTTGAAGAGGCTGTCTTTTTTCCATTGGATACTCTTTCCTACTTGTCAAAGATTAATTGGCTATACATTTATGGGTCCAGTTCTGGGTTCTCTATTCTATTCCATTGGTCTATGTGTCTGTTTTTGTGCTAATACCATACTGGCTTGATGATGACAGCTTTGTAGTAGAGGCTAAAGTCTGGGATTGTGATGCCTCCTATTTTGGTTTTCTTCTTCAATATTACTTTGGCTATTCAGGTCTTTTGTGGTTCCATACAAATTTTAGAATAGTTTGTTCTAGCTTTGAGAAGAATGCTGGTTCAACTTTGATGGGGATTGCATTGAATGTGTAGATTGCTATGGTAGTAATGACATTTTCACAATGTTTATTCTTCTGATCCATGAGCACGGAATGTTTTCCCATTTCTTTGTGTCTTCTTCAATTTCCTTCATAAGTTTTCTATAGTTATCATCATACAGATCTTTTACATCTTTGATTAGGTTTATTCTTAGGTATTTTATGGTTTTTTGTGCAATTGTGAATGGGGTAAGTTTCTTGATTTCTATTTCTATTGCTTCAGTATTGGTGTATAAAAATGCAACTGATTTCTGTACGTTGATTTTGTATCCTGTGACTTTGCTGAACTTATGGATCAGTTCTAGCAGGCTTCTGGTGGAGTATGTTGGGTTTTCAATGTGAGTATCATGTCATCTGTGAAAAGTGAAAGTGATTTCATCTTTGCCAATTCTGATGCCTTTTCGTTCCTTTTGTTGTCTGATTGGTCATGCTAGGACTTCCAGCACTATGCAAACAACAGTGGTGGGAATGATATCCTTTACATGTTCCCGATCTTTGGGGGATAGCTCTCAGTTTTTCCCCATTGAGGATGATATTAGTTGTGGGCTTTACATAAATGGCTTTTATGATGTTTAAGTAAGTTCCTTCTATCTTGTCTTTCTTGGGCTTTGTTATTAAGAAAGGATGCTGTATTTTGTCAAATGCTTTTTCTGCATCTATTGAAAGCATCATATGATTTTAATCTTTTCTTTTGTTAATGTGATGTATCACATAGATGGGTTTGCGAATATTGAACCAGCCCTGTAACCCAGGAATGAATCCCAGTTGATCATGGGATAATTCTTTTTATGTGCTGTTGAATTCGATTTGCTGGTATCTTGTTGAGAATTTTTGCATATGTATTCATTAAGGATATTGGCCTGTGGTTCTCCCTTTTTGTTGGGTCTCTGTCTGATTTGGTATTCATAGTGATGCTGGCTTCATAGAATGAGTCTGGAAGTTTTCCTTCTATTTCAATTTTTTGGACTAGCTTGAAAAGAATGGGTATTAACTCTGCTTTAAATGTCTGGTAGAAAAAAAATGTCTGGTAGAATTCCCCAGGGAAGCCATCTGGCCCTGGGCTCTTATTCATTGGGAAATTTTTGATAACTGATTCGATTTCTTCACTGGTTCATGGGTCTGTTCAGATTCTCTACCTCCTCCCATTTGAATTTGGTAGTGCATGTGTGTTTAGGATGTGTGTTAGGTAGTGCATATGTGTCTATTTTTGCTAGGTTGTCCCGTTTGTTGCTATATGCATTTTCATGGTATTCCCTGATGTTTGATTGTATTTCTGAGGGATTGGTTATAATAGATCTGTTTTCATTTGTGATTTTGTCTGTTTGGGTACTCTCTCTTTTCTTTTTGAGAAGCCTGGCTAGATGTTTGTCAATTTTATGTATTTTTTCACAAAACCATCTCTTGGTTTCATTGATCTGTTCAGCTGGGTTTTGGATTCTATATTGTTTATTTCTGCCCTGATATTTATTATTTCTCTTTATCTGTTGGGTTTGGGGTGCTCTTGCTATTCTCTTAGTTCTTTTAAGTGCGATTTTGTATTTGCGCTTTTTCTAGTTTCTTGAAATAGGCCTGGATTACAATATGCTTTCCTCTGTTTGTGTCTTTGTAAGGTACCCTGTTTCCTATTCCCTTCTCCTGAGCTTTGGGGTAGCCTTGAGAATCTCTAGCCACATAACTACAATAGCTATGGAAGCTAGCTCTTTTAGCATATGAGGGGGAACCCTGAGTTTGTAGCTCCCTCAAAACTCACATTCTCAGAGGCTTGTCATTATTTAACCTGTCACAAAGATACCTAGAAAAGCCCCATTTTCAGGGGTTCTATTTCCTTCTCCTGACTTAGAACTAACTCAGCGTGAAAAGTTCTGTCCCCAGAGTGTTTCACATTACAGCTGCTTGAATCTGCAATATCAGTAGGGCAAGCAACAATCTGGACAAAAACATAAGAAGAAATGGGTAATGAGATACCCATCAGGGGCTTTGGAAAGCTCTAACATATTCCTGAAATCTAGAATGCCACATGCATGCTTGGGGCTGTGCATGTGCCTAGAAAAGACCTGAGAAGTTTCCAATTTCTTCCCTATGGCTAAATTTGAAGCAGCATTGTAAACTACCTGGCTGAGTATTGAGGGAATGCTCCACCATATACATAGATCTCCTTGGCAAAAGGTGGAAGTCATAGTGGTTTAAGATATTTAAAAAGATCACTGAAAAATCACAAGCTGGCCACTAAGCCAACTAAACAGATATGTCAGTAGCAAGGAATACAAACATTACATAATCAGTCCAAGAAAGACACCAAACAAAGCAGCAGCAATAACAAGAATAACAAAACAACAATAGCAACTTTTGCTATTCTAGAGGTCAGGATCTGATTTCTAGAGGTACCATATTATATTGTCTAAAATGCCCCATTTTCAACAAAAATGATTAGGTATGCAAAACAAAAAAGTTTGGCCCTTATGCAGAAAAAAAACATCAGTAGAGACTGTCCCTAATGTGGCCTAAATGTTGAAATTTAGACAAAAAATTAAATCAGCTAATATAAACATAGTCAAAGAAGTAAAGGAAACCATGTCTAAAGATTAAGGAAATGCATGAGGACAGTGTATCACCAAAGAGATATTATAAAGAGAAAAAATTATAAAAGAAAAACAAGTGAGATTCTTGAATTCAAAGGTAGAATAGCTGAAATGAAAAATTCACTAGAGAGGTTTTATAGCAGATTTGAGCTATAATAATAATAATAATAGTAATAGAACTTGAAGATATGTCAATTGGGATTATACAGTTTGAGCAAAAGATGAGAAAAAAATGAAGAAAAATGAGCAGAGCCCCAGAAACTGTGGGACACCATCAGGTGTACAACATACACATAATGAAAGTCCCAGGAGAAGATAGATTGAAAGGAGCTGAAAGAATATTTGAAAAAATAATGGCCCAAATCTTCCTAAATTTGATGAACAACAGTAATCTCCATATTTAGGAAGCTGAAAAAACTCCAAGTAGGATAAAATCCAAGAGGGCCATACCTAGATACATTATAGTCAAACTGATGAAAACCAGAGACAGAATCTTGAAAGAAACCAAAGAACTCGTGAGATAAATAGGATTCCTAATCATTTTTAAACATTAACTTATAGTGAACCAAAAGATGGGAACCAGAAGGCAGTGCGCTGACATATTCAAAGTGGTGAAAGAAAAATAATGTCAACCAAGAATTCTGTATTCATGAAAACTATGCTGTATTCTTCAAAACACAAGGGAAAAATTAAGACATTCTCGGATAAACAAAAACCAAAACTGAGAATTTGTCACTAGCAAACCTGCCCTATAAGATATACTAATGTGAATCTTTTGGGATGAAATGAAATAATGATGAATGATAACTCAAATCTGTAATAAATATGAAGAGTACCAGAAAATGTAATGGCATATGTAGATATAAAAGACAGTATCACCACTCTTTTTCTTCCTACCTGATTTAAATGACAACTGCCTAATGCAAAAGCTCTAAAACTATATCAGTGAGCTAATGATATAGCTAATGATGTATCATTAATGACAAAAATGTAATACATGTGACAATACAGCACAAAGCAGGGGAGAGGAAATAATTATACTGGTACCATGTTTTTGCATACTTTCTAATTAAGTTAAAATTAATCTGAACTAGATTGTCTTAAATTAAGATGGTAATTGTAATCCTGAGGTCAGCCACTAACAAAATAACTAAAAAATATATAGTGAAAGAAACAACAAAGGAATTAAAGTAGTAAAATAGACAATATCTATTTAACACAGAGGAAGTTAGTAATAGAGGAATAGAGGAAATAATATAAGACATATAGAAAATAAAATAAATGGTAAACATAAATCCTGCCTATCAGCAATTATCTTAAGTGTGAATGGAATGCACTGCAATAGAAAGACAGGGATTAGTAAAATGAATAAATTGATTAAAATATATACTGTCTTGGGTGCCTGGGTTACTCGGTTGAACATCTGACTCTTGATTTTAGGTTAGGTCATTATCCCAGAGTTGTGGGATTGAGCCCCGCTTTGGGTTCCACACTGAGCATGGAGCCTGCTTCAGATTTTCTCTCTCTCTCCTTCTGCACCTCTCCCCACTATGCATGTGCTCGCTCTCTCTCTCTCTCTCTCTCTCTCTCTCGTGTGTGTGTGTGTGTGTGTGTGTGTATCTTTAAGAAACACATTTTGGATTGAAAGATACAAATGGTAAGGATAAAAAGATGGAAAAATGTGCCAAGCAAACAGTAATCAAAGAGAGTTGTGGTGGCTATACTAATATCAGACAACATAGATTTTAAGACCAAATATTCTTGATATGCAAAGAAAAATATTTTATCATGGTAAACAACCCATATATCAGGAAGATATAAAAATTATGAAGCTATACATCTAATAATAAAGCTCCAAAATACATGAAGCAAAAGTGGACAGAATTGAAGGGAAAAATAGATACTCTAACAATAGTAACAAGAGACCACAATATTCTGCTTTCAATAAGGGATAGATTAACTAGACAGAGATCAACAAGGATATAGAAGACTTGAATAATACTGTAAACCAACTAGACGTTTTACAGACATTTGTAGAATGCTCTATATGACAGCAGCAGGTATACATTCTTCTCAAGTGCACATGGCACATTTTTCAGGGTAGACCCTCTGGTAAGTCACAAAACATGACTGAATATATTTATTCACAGAAAGTATATTCTCTAGCTACAGTGGAATGAAATTACAAATTAGTAACAAAAGGATATTTAGGCAGTTCACAAATATGTGAAAATTAAATATCATGCTCCTAAGTGTCTAGTGAGTCAAAGAAATCATAAGGGAAATTAGAAAGTACTTTGGAATGAACAAAAACGAAAATAAAATGTGCCAGAAATTATGGGATGCAAGAAAAGCAGTCCGTGCCCCTCCCCCACTCATGTTCTGTCTCTCTCAAAAATAAATAAACATTAAAAAATTAAAGAAAAATTAACACCCATCCTTTACAAACTCTTCCAAAATTTGGAAGGGGAGAGAACACTTCTTACCACATTGTCTGGGGCCAGTAGTATCCTGATAGGAAAACCAGACATCACAAGAAAATAAACTAGATCAAATTCCCTTAATAATTTACATGCAAATGTACTCAACAAAATGCTAGGAAATCAAATCCAGCAACATATAAAAGGATTATATACCATAATCAAGTGGAATTTATTTCAAGAATGCAAAATTAGTTTAACATCTGAAAATTAATCAATGTAATAATGTAATACACCAAATAATTAGGATAAGAGAAAAATTGCATATTTTTAACTTAATAGATATATTTTTAGAAGCCTACTACTTTATTATGTTAAAAAAACACTAGAAAAACTAGGTATATTAGATTAGTAGTTGTTTAAGGCTGGAGGAGAGGGTTAGGATGTGTTTTGACTGCTAATAGGTAAAAGATTTCTTTTTGGGGTTGTGAATTTTCTAAAATTTGATAGTTGCACAACTTTGTGACTATACTAAAAGCCACTTAATTGTACACTTTAATGAGTGATATGTGAGTTATATCTTACTATCTTTTTAATATAATTTATTGTCAAATGATTTCCATACAATACTCAGTGGTGAGTTATATCTTAAGGCCATGTTTTTTAAACATTGTGTATGGAGAAACAGTTGCTTGGGTTATATACCTACATTTTCCTTTGGTTCTTATAGAATAACAGACCTGAAAGGTTGTTTAGAAAACTTTACGTCCACTTTGTTGAGTTTATATTCAGGGGAAAAGAAGCCAACTCCAGGGACCTAGAGCGGGAGTTCAGATTGGGACCAGAATCAGATTTCCTAGTTTTCCATTCTAAGATTCTTTTTGTACTGTGCTTTAAGAAGGTATCTTGCATTAAAACTGCCTGGATATTCTTTATTGAGGCTGAGGGTGCTTTTATTTGAAATGACCCAGTTGGCAGTAAAGAACTGTACTAGTAGTTTCCTTTCATTCCTTCCACCACCCCACCATCATAGCTGGAATTTTCCCTGTTGAGAAGGGGTTTTCCCTGTTGAGAAGTCTAGCCTCAATTTAATTAGTATCTGGTTGTGTTTTCTTTCCTTTGTCAGAGAAGAATGGCTATATATTTTGATGGTGTGACACTTGTCCTCTTTGTTTCCTTCACTGAGAGGCTATACCAGCTGGCTGGGCAATTCTAACACCTTCCCTCTTCTCTGCTCATTTGATGTCTTTAAGCAAATGCAGCTGCTTTTCATGTAGTAGATAATGTATAATTGGGAAATGTGTGGCATTACTAAAAGGTGACAAAGTCTTCTCCCCATATTATTTTTTATCATAAAGCAGTATGAAATTTCTCATAAGTGGCAAGCATTAGGCCCTGCACTTTAGTACCATATTAGGAACTTCAAGGCAGTTCTTGCAAAAGGTTTTCATTAAGGACTTCTCAGAAATAGGAGGGCCACATTTCAGCTTCCAGTTCTCTTTCCAGAGCTAGGCTGTCATGGAAAAACCTTTCCATGTGATTGGAAAAAAATGTATTATGCATGTAGCAGTTGACAGCTAGAGCCTAATCCTGAATTCATCCATCCTGAGTTCATTAGGTGGGGGAAGGGTGATGGGTAACAAGCTATCAAGGTGTTTTTATAGCTGCCCCTTACAACTCTTGCTTAGAGGACCAAAAAACAAAAAAAATGGAAAGGGAATTGTAAAGAGAATGTTCCTGCTACCATGGTCACCATGCTGAATTTCTCTTCCTCTTAATATGGTAAATATTCGTATCTCTTCATATTTGGTTTGTCTGGAGAGATTTGTCTTCTAGAATCCATGCCCATGCTCAGTATTTCAGGGTTTATTGGAATGATTATTCTGTTAATGGTACCAAATGGGAAAGTAAAAGTTTGTCAGTTTGCTAATTGGGTAACAGCTCAGCTAGAGATTGTATGGCTGCACTAGCAGAAAGGGGAGGGAAAGCTGGGGCTTCTGGGCATTTTGTATGATTCTCCTTTGTGAAAAGCAGATGCTGATTAACTACTTCCTTTCTTTTTGACTAATGGGCACTGTCTTGCTGGAAATGAACTCATGGAGTTCTAAGGCCAGTTAAGAGAACATTTAACTCTTTATATTTCAGATGAGGAAACAAACTTAAAAGGGAATGTTCTTGTCCATAATCATGGAGCCAGTTAATCACAGTCAGTACTAGAACTCAATAACTAGTCCCAGTCCTGGGCTCTCTGCAATATCACTGTTCCTCACAAAGCAGTCTCTACTCTTTACAACCTCTTTTTGCTGAGCCTGTGATTTTTTTCAGAATCACTTTCAGATTGTGAAAGAAAAGAGTTGTTTTCTCTTTACAGGCTCTTGCCAAGAATGTACCTCCAGTGTTGGCCTGAAGACAGGCACACATTTCACAGACCTGCAGGAATCGAGTAGGGGAAAGAAGGTGCAGGGAGTCTGAAGTTACTTCTGTACTTTTTCTAGCTGGCTCTTGCCTAGTAGGAGCTTGGTGAAATAGAAGATCAAGAGAAAGATCTTCTGTAATAGAATTCCCCTTCAGGAATGTGGAGTTTGGATAATCCAATTATGAATGAGGAAGAAGTAATTCTAATGCAAATTGGGTTGTGTTTTAGATATGGTAATGTTTGTGCTGGACAACAGCAAGGCTGGAATCTGTGAATGTGATCTTACACTGATCAGTTACCTGGATGTGGATATAGATATGGATATAAGTTAATAATTGGAAAGCACTTTATAGTATACAAGACACTTTCACATATGTTATATGACTTAAACTGAGAAAGAAAATGTTATTATCTCCGTTTTATAGATGAAGAAACCAAGGCTTAGAGAGCTTAAGTACTTTCCCACTGCTAGTCAGTAGTATATCTAAGACTTAGATTTTCTGAGCATTCTTTCCACTGTTCCACATTGCTTTTATCCCTTTTAGTGATGAAATACAATATAAGTGCTATTCAGATGAACAGATAGTTTAGAAAGAACAAATATGAAAAAGAAATATGGGGCCTCTGTGGAGAAACAGGAGCAGCCACCAGTATGCATGTACAGAGGAAAAGGCCATCAACGAAGGTTTGAAAGCTGGAGAAAAGCAATAAAGAAGTGGGTAGCTGGCTGGGCTGATAGCCCAGAGCTTGTGGTAGAGTTTTTGGCATCATCAACCGTGTGCTGTTCTGTAAAGAAGACAGTCCAGACCAAGGAAGAGGTCTTTAAGGGAGAATTCTTTGAAGCTAATGGAGATGGTTAAAAATAATTGAAAAAGCTTCATATTGATGGTGGGGGAGAAGGTGATCCTAGGCAACATTCATTACATTTTTGGGATATAAAATAAAGCTTAAAATTATAAATTACTTAATAAGGCAGAAAAATTGGGGGATATTTTAATAGGCCACTTAGTTTTTTATGTTATTTTTGTCCTCATGGGCTATATTGTCTCTGCTGAAACTACTTAACTCTGCCATTTTAGTACAAAAGCAGCCTTAGGCAATATGTAAACAAGCAGGTGTGGCTCTGTGCCAATAAAATGTTATTCACAAAACAACCCAATTTGTTATTCTAGAGGTCGCATAGGTGGTGCAGGCATTATCTAGTCCCAAAGTATGTGAATGTTGACTTTTAGGACTAGTATCCATCTTGTCTGAAACCATCCTGATCCTTAGATGGAGTTGTATGTTTGTACTGATATCATACATAATAATGCTTCATGAAAATAATGGAAATGTAACAACTTTCTTCATATTTTTCAGTTCACCTGTTTTACCTTTGATTTCAACTTGATCTTTACAACAACCCTATGAGCTAATCAGGCAGGGTATTATTAGTGTTCCTCTTATACAGTTGAAGTAACCAAAGACAGATAATGGTCTCCCAGTTTTACAGATGAGGAAATTGAAATTCAGGGAAGTTAGGTGATTTGCTCAGTTATTTGGCGAGTATGTGTGGCAAATTGGGGTCCAAACCCAGATTTTCTAGTCCCCAAGAGCTGCAAATTTTCTTCTGTATCTAATGTATTATACTCTATAGAATGAGGTCAGTGGTTATACCTTGCAGAATGGGTTTGAGAAGTCTGTGTCTCTGGGCTTTCTTGTAGAGTTTCTTGCCATGGTAGTGACCCAATTCTTCCTGATGTATGTCCCAGCTCTGGCCTGGCTTTGTACTCAGTCCTCTTCTGCTCCCTGAGCCTAACAACATTTCCTTATGTCTCACTATCTGATAAACTCTTACTATTCACTCTCCTCAGCATTGCCCATTGCTACCTGCCAGACCCTAGGAAGCCTTCTCAGAAACCTTGCCTTAGTGTGCCTTGTTTTTATGCCTGGCCCTGCTCTGATGACTCACCTGCCATCCTCTAAATTATGAGTTAAAGTCTTTTGGGCCCTTCCCTCGTGCCTCATATTAGGCAGCCCCTGTTCAGTCATAAATATAGGTGTGCTACAGTGATATTTAGGACCAATCTTTTTGCCTCTCTCTTACCCCTGTGCCTTTAATCAGCTTCTGCTTCCCTGGTAATATGGGAATAATTGGCATGTTTCCTGGGCAAAGCCCATTAGATAGATTTCCTTTACAGGAGGCAATTTTGCCCTTGTCCATGTCTGGCATTATTACCAAAGCTACTGCTGTTGTTTTGTCAGGTCTAACAAGTCCAGCAGGATCTGGATGATTAAAGCATTGAACCAGTCAGTGGACAAGGAGATACTTGCTTGGCAAGTCTTCTTTCTAGGGAGAATTCTTTTCTTTCAGTAGCACTCACACTCTCAAAGAGTTAGTAATCCCCTTTGGGACTAGCTTTCCCAAAATTTGGCTCCCCAGGGGCTTCTGGGTGTTCTGAAGGCTGCTGGACAATTGTGGCTTTGGTGTTTCTTATGGGATACTGTCTGAGTTTCTGTATCAGGCAAAAGTTAATAATAACATGATGTTTAATAAAAAACATGTACCATTACATTGGCACATCAGGGAAGGTCACTCTGGTCTCTCCATTGAACCAACAAAGACTTTTCTTTTAAATGTATATTTATTTTGAGAGAGAGAGAGAAAGGGAGGGAGGTAGGGAGGGGTTAGGGAGTAGAGAGAAAGAGGGAGAATCCCAAGAAGACTGTGCTGTCAGCATAGAGGCTGATGCAGGGCTTGAACCCAAGAACCATGAGATCTGACCTGAGCTGAAACCGAGTCAGATGCTTAACTAACTGAGCCACCCAGGTACCCCAAAGACTTTTATTTTCTAATGGAGACAAGTAGAAGTAGGTTAGAATGGGTACTCTCAGGCATTATTTACTTTGAAGTGTTTTGTAGGCTTTAACCTTAAGAATAAGTGATTGAGGGAGACTTTTCTAGACTTGTACCTCTGGTCTTTGCTCCTTCCTGGGCAGAAGGGAGAGGGGATATGGAATTACAGCAAAACCTTGGTTTGTGAGCATAATTTGTTCCAGAAATATGCTTATAATCAAAAGCACTGATATATCAAAACACATTTCCCCATAAGAGATAATGGAAACTCAGATGATTCACTCCACAACCCAAAAATGTTCATATAAAAAATGATTACAATAGTGTAATATAATACAAAATGATAAATAAAATACAAAATATAAAGACAGATACACAAATTAACCAGCATTTCCCTTTGAAAACCTTTGTGGCTGCTGTGAAGGAGACAAGACAGAGCAGGGTTATTGTGTAGGATGCCTTTCACTATCACTAATGGAATCACTGCTATCTATTGGCTCAATGGAATCCTTTTCTTTTCATGCAAGGAACCTATCCAATGACCTAGAATGAAGCAAAGCATTCCTAAGCTTACTCTTGTAAGGAAAATCAAAGGACTGTCAGTAGGTACTTTGGAGTGACAAAAAAATACCCTAGTGCCGGTTGTGGGCATCTTCCAGCATTCTGAAAAATCACTGATTTCTGCCAAACACCATGGCCTGAGACCAAGCATGAAAGCATGGAAGATGATCTCCCACAGTTCGGCAATAAGAGAGAGAGAGAGAAGAACCATTGGGTCATTTGTGATCATGTGACATTCAGTGTCACATTCTACTAGTATTCTAAGACACTGCTGGTTATCAAGTTAAAATTTATTAGAAATGTTTGCTTATCTTGTGAAGCACTTGTAGAACAAGTTACTTGAAATCCAAGGTTTTACTGTACTTGATTTCTCAAAGAGGTCTCAGTGTTCTGTTTGCACCAAAGCAAGGGTCAGCATACTCTGGCTCATGGACCAAATCTTGCCCACCATCTGCTTTTGTAATAATATCTGGTTTTGTGAATAACATTTTATTGACACAGAGCCACACATACTTGCTTACATATTGCCTAAGGCTGCTTTTGTTCTAAAATGGCAGAGTTGAGTAGTTTTATATATATATATATAAACATATGTAATTTATATATATATATATTTATATATATTTATATAGCCCTTGAGGACTAAAATAACCTGTGTAACGTTAATTGGCTATTCTTGGGTAGAACAAGACGTTGAGTTCCTTGAATATTCCTTGGACTTTTTCATTTTTGTTTATCTTCAGCTGGGTTTGTGTAGAGAGGTATACAAGGAAGTGGTTTTAGAAATGGCCTCCTTCCTAATACACAACGAAGATTTAGAATCCATATGGTCCCACTAAGTGTTTCTTTGTTGAATGGGTAAAAGATTCCATCATCAGTGATGCATCCCTAGTGCCTAGCCCAGGGCCTGATGCAATCTCAGATCTAGCCTCAAGAAGCTATCATCTACAGGTTTTGCTTTCCCCAGTGACCAATCAGAAACATATTGCTTCTCTAGTCAGAAATTGATTTTCTTTCAGCTTTTGGCCACAAACCTCTGTTTCCTCCTTCCAATTATAGACCATCATTGGGATATTTTACAAATCCCTTGAATAGTTTGGTTGTGTTTGTTGATTTTGAATTTTGAACTGGCATATGAAGCCCTATGGTATAATCTATGGCTTTCCTGGAAGGGAAACCCATGATTTCTGATATATTATTTGTTATTAGATAACAGGAATCTTTTCTTCTCTTATGACAGATTTGGGGACTTATGGATCATTAAAAGGGCCAAACAGTACTTCCCTTTATAGTTGGCAATGAAGGAGACAGGACAGGAACCACAAAAGTTACAACTGGGCATGCTGCCCAGTCAGGCTTTGTCCAACTGGTCAGATATTATTTCATGGAGGTCCAAAGAAATGAAATGAACAGGAGTACCTCTCAGCTTTCCTGGTTCTTATTTATTCTTTGTGATTAATTGGTATGATTTTGACATTTTGGTATGATTTAATATGAGTTTTAAAAAACATGGCAATTACTAGATGCAATTCCATGTTATTTGTGGGACCTCTAAAACAGAACGATCTGGCCTCTAAAACCCAGTTTTAGAGACTAACCACAAGTTCCCCAATGTAAGTAGGGCAAAGAGAATCAGAATTATAGTGTTAGAAGGGGTCTGGGAGGTCATAGAGTCAACAACTCCTGTTTTCCAGGCACCTAAACTAGCCAAGAGAGGTGAGAACTAGAGAAAGACTGGAATTAGACTGTTGCCTTGGGGATGCTTTCCATCATTTACTTCTGTCCTTTTGGGAGCACTGGATACTAGTTTGTTAGGAAAAATATAACTTTTGGATCCCAGGGCTTTAATTAAGTCTTCTATGTTTTTTTTTCATTCTTCCCTGAAGGACACTTGGGACTAAAGTCATTAAAGATATGCTCTCGGTTGAAGTTAGGTTACTGAGCTTAGGTTTCAGCATATCCTCTATCTAGGAAATAGAACTCATCAGCAAAGAATGACATGGCAGTGCTTAGCACAGCAGTGTCATGTTTTGGGAATGAGCATTGAAATTCTAGGCACATAGACATGGGTTCAAATTCCATATCTGCCTTTGAGTAGTTGGGTGGCATTTGGCAAGCTAGCAGCTTCTCTAGTCTGTTTCCTCAACTATAAATGGAGATAGTAATGCCAACTTTAGTCACTGAGTGTGTTAATGAAATAAGGTATTTAAAAGTAACATGTTCTTAATAAATGTGAGGATCTGCTGTCCAAGTATATTTTTTAAAAACATTTGTGGCAATGCATGTGCCATAAATTTCAATTGTAGTAATCAACATTTTGGTTGGAATTTGGGTATGGGTTATAAATTAAGAATTCAAGAAAATATTTTACAAAGAGAAGACGGTTAGATGCCCCAATGAGAGTAAAGTAGGGACTGGTCAGAAAGTCTCCTGAGAGCATATAAAAGTAACTCCACTAACAAAGAAAGTATCAGTGTGTCTGATCATGGTCCCCTTTTCTATAATAATCATTTGAAAAAGATTAGCATTGCTGTTTGCAGGGCCATCGAGTGTCATATTTTTGCTGTAGTTCTACTGGCTCTGAGAAAGGGAACACTGTTTAGGTCTGGGCAAAATGCTTAATAAAGTGCCTGGCCCTCCATATTCTCTAAGCACTTTATTTGAATGAATAATGAGAGCCATTTTAACATCAGGTAAATTGAGACAAAGAACAATTAAGCGGTTTATCCAAGGATTAACACAGATTGTGGCCTTGTTCCTAAGGAGACCTGGTCTTCCTGCCTTGGTTTCTTAACACAGATTCTTCCCTTTCCTCTTGCCCCATGCATATCATGCAGTGTAATGTAAAGGGACTCCTTCCTCCTCACCAGCTGGTGATTAGCTTCTACCTAAATTAGGAGAGTGGGTTAAAAATTCAATGAGAGTGTTGTATGGCAGTTCAAGGTACAGTGTTTTATTCAGTATTTCATAGTTGTTGAAATTGAAAAAAATAGAGAGAACCCTTTCTTTGTCTACTTAATTGGAGAAGAGGTGGGAGTATGGAGAAGGATGGATGTTATGGCATGGATTTTATAGGCAGATGGTGTTGGCTTTCAAGAAAAGCACAGTAACAGTGATGTGTGGATATGGGTATTGAGGGTATGTCTCATTCTATAGCTTCAAATCTGACTATATTCCTTAGGGATGTGGCATTGATTAAAATCAGTTACTTAGAGCCACAGTGTAGGGCTAATGTACATTAATAAAGATATGTATAGAAACCCTCTCCCTGAATGTATAGACATCATCTGTTGTGGGGAATAAGCTTAGGAATTCCCTGAACTTGAATCAATGGGTTAACAAGGCAGAGAGGAATAGGAAGCCACAGGAAGAAAGCATCCAACATTAGGTAAACAAGGTGAAGTGCTCCCAGTATAGAACAAAGGCATAGAGGAACAGGAAGCCACAGGATGAAAGCATCTAACATTAGGTAATCAAAGCTAGATAATCATGGCGGAAGTGCTGGAACTTAGTACGATAGCAGAAAGCTGATTTCACAGAAGGGAAGGACCAGAATAGGTAAAAGGTAAACAGGGCTATAGACCATAGTAGGGCAAAGTTGTCCAGATTGGAGCTAGTTAGCAAAAAAAAAAAAAAAAAAAAAGGTGCCTTGTTGACCCTGAGGTAGTGTGCTTTGTCTGTCTTATGCCCTAGGCAAGCTAAGATAAATAGATGCCGTGCCTCTTGCCTCGAGCCTCGTGCCTAGTACCTGCTGTAAACGAACATCTTCCGGGCACTGGGATTTTGTTTTGTATTGACCCAAACCCCTAACACCATGTATATTTGAAAACCCCTTTCTCCCACATACGAGTTTTATTGTCTCTTTGTGCAAGTCCATCATGCTTATAAGCCTTCTGATCTTAGTAAAAACAGAGCAAGGACCCTTATTCAGGGCTCTTGTCTCCTCCTATACATTAGCCTCTCTTTTGCATTTTAATTCTGCATCTGTTCGCCCTCTTTCTGGACAAGAGATAACTCCAGAACCAGAGTCTGTGATACTCTAGAAAGCTGGCCCCTTTTTGAACTCCTCACTGTGCCCCAGTTGTTGTTGAAGTAATTTGGAAACCCCAGTGGAAGCACATAAACAGAGTCTGTTACACAATGGGCCTAAACAAGTTGGAGAGAAATTATTTCATATTTGTTAGCAGGCTATTTGTCTGGTTTGTCTTTCCCTTTCCTTTGCTTCCTGCCTCCTTGTGAGTCACTGCAGCAGCTCTTTTCTTCTTTGTTTTTTCCTTTGAAACATTAAGTATAGTTGACACACAATGTTATATTAGTTTCAGCTATACAACATAGTGATTCAACTTCTCTTCGTTATGCTATGCTCATCACAAGTATAGTTACCATCTGTTACCATACAGTGCTATTACAATATCATTGACTATATTCTCTAATGTTGTACCATCCATCCCCATGACTTATTCATTTCATAACTAGAAGCCTATACTTCCCACTCCCCCTCACCCATTTTGACCATGCTCCACTCCCTTCCATTTGGCAACTATTAGTTTGTTCTCCATATTTATAGGTTTGATTCTGCTTTTTAAAAATTGTTTTGCTTTTCAGATTCCATGTATGAGTGAAATCATATGGGATTTATTTTTCTTTCTTTTTTTTTAATGTTTATTTTTGAGAGACAGAGACAGATCATGAGCAGGGGAGGGGGAGAGAGAGAGGGACATACAGAATCGGAAGCAGGCTCCAGGCTCTGAGCTAGCTGTCAGCACAGAGCCTGACATGGGTTTCGAACCCACGAGCTGTGAGATCATGACCTGAGCCAAAGTCAGATGCTCAACCAACTTAGCCACCCAGGTGCCCTGGGATTTATTTTTCTATGACTAACTTACTTCACTTAGCACAATACCCTCTGGATCCAGCTATGTTGCAAATGTCAAGATCTCATCCTTTTTTATGGCTATGTAATATTCCCCCCATCTTCTTTATCCATTCATCCATCATTGGACTCTTAGGTTATTTCCATTTCTTGACTATTGTAAATAATGCTGCAGGGAACATGAAAGTGCATGTATCTTTTTGAATTAATGTTTTCAGTTTCTTCTGATAAATTGCAGAAATGGAATTGCTGGATAATATGGTACTTCTATTTTTATTTTTTTGAGATACTTCCATTTGTTTTCCATAGTAGCTACACAAAATTACATTTCTACCAAGAGTATTTGTGGATTCATTTTTTCCTTGCCAACACTTGTTATTTCTGATATTTTTGATAGTAGCCAGTCTGACAGGTGTGAGATAATATCTCATAATGGCTTTAATTTGCATTTCCTTGATGATTAGTGATGTTTAGAATCTTTTCACATGTCTGTTGATCATCTGTATGTCTTTAGAAAAATCTTTATTCAGATCCCCTATTAAAAATTTTTTAATGTTTATTTATTTTTGAGAAAGAGAGAGAGAGAGACAGAGCATGAACAGGGGAGGGGCAGAGAGAGACAGAGACAGAATCCAAAGCAGGCTCCAGGCTCTGAGTGAGCTGTCAGCACTGAGCCCAATGTGGGGCTTGAACCCACAAGCCACAAGATCATGACCTGAGTCAAAGTCAGATGCTTAACTGACTGAGCTACCCAGGCACCCCAGATCCTATATTTTTAAATTAAAAAATTTGCTATTGAGTTGTTTGAAAACTTTATATATTTTGGATATTAACCCCTTAATGAATATATCATTTGTAAATATCTTCTCGTTTCCTTTGCTGTGCAGAAGCATTTTAGTTTACTATAATCTCGTTTATATTTGCTTTTATTTCCCTTGCCTTAGGAGACATATCTAGAGAAACGTTGCTATGGCCAGTGTCAGAGCAATTCCTCCTGTGTTATATTCTAGAATAATTATGATTTCAAGGTCTCACATTTAGATCTTTAATCCATTTTAAGTTTTTTTTTAATTTGAATGTAATAGGCACACAGTAACACATTAGTTTCAGTATATGTGCTGCTGAAGTGAGCACTGTCATATTAGTTTCAGTTGTACAACATACTGATTAAAGAAATTTACATAATTATGCTGTATTCACAAGTGTAACTACCATCTGTCCTCAAATATCGCTATTAAAATATCATCGATTGTATTTCTTATGCCATGCCTTTTATTCCCTTGACTTATTCATTCCATAAATGGAAATCTGTATCTCCCATTCCTCTTCACCCATTTTGTCCAACTTCCTACCCACCTCTAATTGGCAACCACCAGTTCTCCATCTTATAAGTCTGATTCTGCTTTCAGTTTGTTTACTCATTTATTTATTTTTTGTAGATTCTACTTATGAGTGAATCATGATATTTTAGCATTGTAGCATCATCCACGTCTCAAATGGCACAATCTCATCTTTCTTTATGCCTGCAAAATATTTTAGTATATATATATGCCACATCTTACTTATCTATTTGTCTATTGATGGATAAGTAGGATGCATCCATGTCTTGGCTATTATAAATAATGCTTCAGTAAACATAAGGGTGTATATATCTTTTTGAATTAATGTTTTGACTTTCTCTGAATAATACCCAATAGCGGAATTAGTAGATCATATGGTAATTCTGTTTCTAATATTTGAGGACTCTCCCTACTGTTTCTCACAGTGGATGTACCAATTTGCATTTCTACCAACAGTGCTCAAGGATTCATTTATATCCACATCATGGTCAACACTTGTTATTTCGTGTGTTTTTTATTTTAGCCATCCTGACAAATGTAAAACGGTATCTCATTGTGACTTTAAATTACAATTCCCTGATGATTACTGTGATGTTGAACATCTTTTAATGTGCCTGTTGGCCATCTATATGTCTTGTTTGGAAAAATGTCTGTTCTGGTCTTCTGCCTATTATTTAATCACATTTTTTTTTGGTGTTGGCTTATAGAGGTTCTTTATATATTTTGGGGAAGCCTGGGTGGCCCAGTTAGTTAAGCCTCTGACTTTGGTTCATATTCACAGTCTCATGGTTTGTGAGTTCAAGCCCCACATTGGCCTCTTTTCTGTCAGTGTGAAGTCATTTGTGATCCTGTCTCCCTCTATCTCAAACTCTCCCCTGCTTTCTCTCTCTCTCTGTCTCCATCTTTCTCTCTCTCTAAAAAATAAGTAAACATTAAAAAAATTAAAAAAAGTTCTTTATATATTTTGGATATTAATCCCTTATCGGATATGTCATTTGCAAATATCTCCTCCCATTCAGTAAGTTGCTATTTTTGTATTGCTGATGGTTTTATTTGCTTTGCAAAAGCTTTTTATTTTCATGTAGTCCTAATAGTTTATTTTTCCTTTGGTTTCCCTTGTGTTAGGAGACACATCTAGAAAATCATTGACGAAGCGGAAGTCAGAGAAATTATTGCCTGTGTTCTCTTATAGGATTTTTATGGTTTTGGGTTTCACATTTAGGTCTTTAACCCATTGTGAGTTTATTTTTGTTTATGGTGTTAAAAGATGATCCAGTTTCATTCTTTTACATGTAGCTACTCATTTTTCACAGCACCATTTATTAAAGAGACTGTCTTTTCCTCATTGTTTATTTTTGCCTCCTTTTTCATAGATTAATTGACCATATAATCATGGATTATTTCTGGGCTCTCCATTGTGTTCTGTTGATCTGTGTCTGTTTTTGTGCCTTTACCTTACTGTTTTGATTACTGTATCTTTGTAATGTATCATGAAATCCAGGATTGTGATACCTGCAGTTTGTTTTTCTCTTTCAAGATTGTTTTGACTTTTGGGGTCTTATGTGGTTCTATACAAATTTTAGTATTATTTGTTCCAGTTTTGTGAAAAATGTTGGTATTTTGATAAGGATTGCATTAAATCTGTAGCTTGCTTTCAGTAATATGGAAATTTTAACACTGTTGATTCTTCTAATCTGTGCAAATTTTAGTAGTATTTGTTCTAGTTCTGTGAAAAATACTGGCATTTTGATAGGGACTGCATTAAATCTGTAGATCGCTTTCATAGTGTGGAAATTTTAACACTATTGATTCTTCTAATCCATTAGAATGGGATATCTTTCCATTTGTTTGTGTCATGTTCAATTTCTTTCACCAGTGTTTTATAGTTTTTAGAGTACAGGTCTTCCACCTCTTTGGTTAAGACTTTTTGTAGGTATTTTACTCCTTTTGGTGTAACGGTAAATTGTACTGTTTTCTTAATTCATCTTTCTGCTACTTTGTTATTAGTGTATAGAAATGCTATAGATTTCTGGGTGTTAATTTTTTATCCTGCAACTTTACTGTATTCATTTATTACTTATAGTAGATTTTACGTGGAGTCTTCAGGATTTTCTATGTAGAGTAAGTCGTCTGCAAGTAGGGAAAGTTTTATTTCTTTACCAATTTGTATGCCTCTTATGTCTTTTTTTTATGTGATTGCTGTGGCTAGAACTTCCGGTGCTATGTTGAATATAAGTGATGAGAGTAGGCATCCTTGTCTTATTCATGAACTTAGGAGAAAACCTCTCAGTTTTTCACCGTTGAATATGATATTAGCTGTGGGCTTTTCTCACGTGACCTTTATTATGTTGAGGTATTTTCCCTCTACACATACTTTGTTGAGAGATTTTATCATGAATGGATGTTGTACTTTGTCAAATGCTTTTTCTGCATTTGTTGGGATGATCATATGATTTTTATCATTTCCCTTTATAGTATAGTGTATCACGTGTGTTGATTTGTCAATATGGAACATATTGTTGGATTTAGTTTGCAACTATTATGTTGAGGATTTTTACATCAATGTTTATCAAAGAAATTAGCCTATAGTTTTCTCTTTTTGTAGTGTGTTTATCTGATTTTTTTATGAGGGTAATGCTGGCCTTGTAGAATGTATTTGGGAGCTTTTCTTCCTCTTCTGTTTTTTGGAATAGTTTGAGAAAAACTGGAATTAACTAAACAGTTAATGTTTGGTAGAATTCACCGTGAAGCCATGCGATCCTAGACTTTTGTTTGATGGTAATTTTTTGTTTACTGATTGAACTTCATTGCTAGTAATTGGTCTGTTCAAAATTTTTTTTGTTTCTTCCTGATTCAGTTTTGGAAGGTTAGATGTGTTTAGGAATTTACCCATTTCTTCTAAGTTTTCTAATTTGTTTGCATATAATTTTTCATGGTATTCTTTTATAATCCTTTGTGTATTGGTTGTTTTTTCTCCTCTTTAATTTCTGACTTTATTTATTTGAGTCCTTTTCTTTACCTAGATGAGTCTGACTAAAGGTTAATCAATTTATCTTTTCAAAGTACCAGCCTCTGGTTTCATTGATCTGTTGTATTGTGTTTTTTTCTCTGTTTCATTTATTTCTTCTCTAATCTTTAAAAATATTTTAATGTTTATTTATTATTGAGAGAGAGACACACAGAATGCAAGGGGCAGAGAGAGAGATACACACAGAATCCAAAGCAGAATCTGAGCTGTCAGCACAGAGCCCGATGGAGGGCTCAAACTCACGAGTGCAAGATCATGACCTGAGCTGAAATTGGGACAACTAACCTACTGAGCCACCCAGGTGCCCCTATTTCTGCTCTAATCTTTATCATTTCCTTCTTCTTACTGGCTTTGGCTTTTCTTTGTTTTAATATGACATCCTTTAATTTTTCTTTAAAATGATTCATTGCAATTTCAAGAAACTACCTCCTTAAGTTTTGATTTTTCCGATTTGGTAAAACAAAACAAAACATGTTTTAACATCTCCTTACCTTGTGTGACTCTGCTGATTTCTATGTTCAATTATCAATCTTCATCTTTTCAGATGAAATAATTATAATTTTGCTATTACCATTTTATTTCATTTATTTTTTTATAGTTTATTGTCAAGTTGGTTTCCATATAACACCCAGTGCTCATCCCCACAAGTGCCCTCCTCCATGACCATCACTCCCCTTACCCTTACCCCCTCCCCTTTAAGCCCTCAGTGTGTTTTCAGTATTCAAGAGTCTCTCATGATTTGCCTCCCTCCCTCTCCCTAACTATTTTTCCCTCCTTCCCCTTCCCATGGTCCTCTGTTAGGTTTCTCCTGTTAGACCTATGAGTGAAAACATATAGTATTTGTCTTTCTCTGCCTGACTTATTTCACTTAGTATAACATCCTCGAGGTCCATCCACTTTGCTATGAATGGCAAGATTTCATTATTTCTCATTGCCATGTAGTATTCCATTGTATAGATAAACCACATCTTCTTGATCCATTAATCAGATGATGGACATTTAGGCTCTATTCATGATTTGGCTATTGTAGAAGGTGCCACTATGAACATTGGGGTACATGTGACCCTATGCATCAGCACTTCTGTATCTTTGGGTAAATCCCTAGCAGTGCTATTGCTGGGTCATAGGGGAGTTCTATCAATAGTTTCTTAGGAACCTCCACACTGTTTTCGAGAGGGGCTGCATCAGTTTACATTCCCATCATCAATGTGACAGGGTGCCCATTTCTCCACATCCTTGCCAGCATCTATAGTCTCCTAATTTGTTCGTTTTAGCCACTCTGACCGGTGTGAGGTGGTATCTCAGTGTGGTTTTGATTTGAATTTCCCTGATGATGAGTGACACCAACCATCGTTTCATGTGCCTGTTGGCCATCTGGATGTCTTCTTTGGAGAAGTGTCTATTCAGGTCTTCTGCCCATTTCATCACTGGATTCTTTCTTTTTGGGTGTGGTTTTGGTGAGTTCCTTGTAGATTTTGGATACTAGCCCTTTATCTGATATGCCATTTGCCACTCTCTTCCCATTCTGTCAGTTGCCTATTAGTTTTCTTGATTGTTTCCTTTGCAGTGCAGAAGCTTTTTATCTTGATGAGGTTCCAATAGTTCATTTTTGCTCTTGATTCCCTTGCCTTTGGGGATGTGTCAAGAAGGAAATTGCTGCAGTTAAGGTCAAGGAGGTTGTTGCCAGATTTCTCCTCGAGGGTTTTGATGGTTTCCTGTCTCGCATTCAGGTCCTTCATCCATTTTGAATTAATTTTTGTGTATGGTGTGAGAAAGTGGTCTAGTTTCATTCTTCTGCATGTTGCTGTCCAGTTCTCTCAGCACCACCTGTTAAAGAGGCTATCTTTTTTCCATTGGATACTCTTTCCTGCTTTGTCAAAGATTAATTGGCCATACATTTGTAGGTCCAGTTCTGGGTTCTCTATTCTATTCCCTTGGTCTCTGTGTCTGTTTTTGTGCCAATATCATACTGTCTTGATGTTGACAGCTTTTTAGTAGAAGCTAAAGTCTGGGATTGTGGGGCCTCCCATTTTGGTTTTCTTTTTCAATATTACTTTGGCTATTCGGGGTCTTTTGTGGTTCCATACGAATTTGAGGATAGTTTGTTCTAGCTTTGAAAGAATGCTGGTGCAATATTGATGGGGATTGTATTGAATGTGTAAATTGCTTTGGGCAATAATGACATTTTCAGAATGTTTATTCTTCTGATCCATGAGCACGGAATGTTTTCCCATTTCTTTGTGTCTTCTTCAATTTCATTCGTAAGTTTTTTATAGTTTTCATCATACAGGTCTTTTAAATCTTTGGTTAGGTTGATTTCTAAGTATTTTATGGTTTTTTTGTGCAATTGTGAATGGGATCAATTTCTTGATTTCTCTTTTTGTTGTTTCATTATTGGTGTATGAAAATTCATCTGATTTCTGTACATTGGTATTGTACCCTGCAACTTTGCTGAATTTATGGATCAATTATAGAAGGCTTTGGGGGGAGTCTGTCGGGTTTTTAATGGAGAGTATCATGTCATCTGTGAAAAGGGAAAGTTTGACTTCATCTTTGCCAATCCTGATGCCTTTTTGTTCCTTTTGTTGTCTAGTTGGTGATGCTAGGACTTCTGAGCACTATTTTAAACAACAGTGGGGAGAAGGGACATCCATGTCGTGTTCCTGATCTCAGGGGAAAGCTCTTATTTTTTCCCAATTGAGTATGATATTAGCTGTGGAATTTTCATAAATTGCTTTTATAGTGTTTCAGTAAGTTCCTTCTATCTCAACTTTCTTGAGGAATTTTATTATGAAAGGGTGCTATATTTTGTCAAATGATCTTTCTGCATCTATCAACAGTATCATATGGTTTTTTCTTTTCTTTTGTTAATGTGATGTATCACATTGATGGGTTCGTGAATATTGAACCAGCCCTTTAACCCAGGAATGAATCCCAGTTGATCCTGATGAATACTTCTTTTTATATGCTGTTGAATTCGATTTGCTAGTATCTTGTTGAGTATTTTTGCATCTGTATTCATGAAGGATATTGGCCTGTGGTTCTCTTTCTTTGTTGGGTCTCTGACTGGTTTGGGAATCAAGGTGATGCTGGCTTCATAGAGTGAGTTTGGAAGGTTTCCTTCTATTTCTATGTTTTTTTGTTTTTTTTTTTTAATAGCTTGAAAAGAATGATTATTAACTCTGCTTTAAATGTGTAGTAGAATTCCCTTGGGAAGCCATCTGGCCCTGGGCTATTACTCGTTGGGTGATTTTTGATAACTGATTCAATTTCTTCACTGGTCTGTCCAGATTTTCTATATCTTCCCAATGAATTTTGGCAACATATGTGTGTTAGGAATTTATCCATTTCTTTTGATTTTCCAGTTTGTTGGCATATACGTTTTCATAGCAATCTCTGATGAATGCCTGTATTTCTGAGGGATTTGTTGTAATAGATGTATTTTCATTCATGATTTGTCTATTTGGGTCTTCCCTCTTTTCTTTCTTAGAAGTTTGGCTAGAGGTTTATCAATTGTGTTTATTTTTTCAAGAAACGAGTGCTTGGTTTCATTGATCCGTTCATCTGTTTTTATTGGATTCTGTATTGTTTATTTCTGCCCTGATCTTTATTATTTCTCTTCTTCTGCTGGGTTTTGGGTGCTCTTGCTGCTCTCCTTCTAGTTCTTTTACGTGTTCTGTTCTATTTTGAATTCAAGCTTTTTAGAGGTTGTTGAAATAGGCCTGGATTGCAATATTCTTTCCTCTTAGGACTGCCTTTGCTATATCCCAGAGAGTTTGGATTGTTGTATTTTCCTTTTCATTTGTTTCCATATATTTTTTAGTTTCCTCTGTAATTGCCTGATTGGCCCAATCATTCTTTAGTAGGTTGGTTTTTAACCTACACATTTTTGGAGGTTTTACAGACATTTTCCAGTGATTGATTTCAAGTTTCATACCATTGTGATCTGAAAGTGTGCATGTTATAATCTCAATTCATTTATATTTATAGAGGGCTGCTTTGTGACCCAGTATGTGATCTGTCTTGGAGAATATGCCATGTGCACTCAAGAAAAAGGTGAATTCCCTAGCCTCATGATGCAGAGTTCTAAATGTATCTGTCAATTCCGTGCGGTATGTTGCAATTAGCACATTCTTATCAATAAGATTGTTTCTGTTTGTGATTGTTTTATGTGTTGGGTGTTCCCAAATTTGGCGCATAGATGTTTTTAATTGTTAGCTCTTCCTTATGGAGAGACCCTGTAATTATTATATAATGCCTTTCTTCATCTCTTGTTACTGCCTTTAGTCTATAGTCTAGTTTGTCTGATATAAGTATGTCTACTCCGGCTTTCGTTTGGTTTCCAGTCGCATGATAGATACTTTGCTATCCCCTTACTTTCAATCTGAAGATGTCTTCAGGTCTAAAATGTTTCTCTTGTATCCAGCAAATGGATGGATTTTGTTTTTTTAATACATTCTGCTACTCTGTGTCCTTGGATTGGAGCATTCAGTCCATTTACATTCAGTGTTATTATTGAAACATGTGGGTTTATGTTCTTTGTGCTCTGTGTAGAGTTCATGTTTGTAGTGCTGTCTCTGATACCTTGTATTCCTTGCCACATTTCCCTCCTAGAGTCTCTCTTAGGATTTCTTGTAGGGCTAGTTTGGTGGTCATGAATTTTCTCAATTATTGTTTATTTGGGAACACCTTTATCTCTCCTTTGAATGACAGGCTCGCTGGATAAATGATTCTTGGCTGCATATTTTTCCTTTCCATGACATTGAAGATTTCCTGCCATTACTTTCTGGCCTGCCAAGTTTCATTAGATAGGTCTGTAACCACTCTGATAGGTTTCCCTTTGTATGTTATGGCCCTTTTATCCCTAGCTGCTTTCAGCATTCTCTCTTTATCTTTATATTGTATCATTTTCACTATGATAATGTTGTGCTGAAGGTCGATTCAAGTTATGTCTGAGAGGAGTTCTCTGTGCCTCTTGGATTTCAGTGTCTATTTCCTTCCCTATATTTGGGAAGTTCTCGGCTGTAATTTTGATCAAGCACCCCTTCAGGACGTTTTTCTCTTTCTTCTTCTTCAGGAATTCCTCTGATATGGATATCATTCCTTTTGATTTTATCACTCAGGTCTCCAATTCTCCTTTTGTGTTCCTGGATCATTTTCTCTCTGTTTTTCTTGCCTTCCTCTTTTTCGATAGCTGTGTCTTCTCATTCACCTGTTTTCCTCTCTGCCTCTTCAACCCGTGCAGTGGTCACCTCCATTTTATTATGCATCTCATTTATAGCCTTTTTTTAAAAAACTTATCACAGCTCTTTTGAAGTTTCCTAATCTTTATATCAATAGGTTCTCTGATTCTTTTTTCAAGCCCAGCGATTAATTTTATGACTTTTGTTCTAAATTCTTGGTCAGTTATGTTGCTTATATCCGTTTTGAGCAGTTCTGTGGCTATGACTTCTTCCTGGAATTTCTTTAGAGAAGAGTTATTTCGTTTTGTCATTTTGGCTAGCTTCTGTCTCTTGTCAGTTTTAAAAGCTCATTATGCACTGTGCTCCTGTTAGTATTGCTCTATTAATGGAGGCTCATTGACTGTCCAGGGCCTGCCATTTCAGGAAGTGTTCTTTTAATAGTGTCTCTTGGTTTCTCTTGTGCCTTTAATTATTTTATTTCCCTACTCAGTGCTATTTGCAACTCTCCACTGTATGTACTTTGGTTTCTTTCTTGAAGTAGACCTGAAGCGGAAAACAGACAGAGAAACATACAGGGAACAAAAGCACGCAAATGCACAGAACAAATCAAATAAACAAGCACTCCAAAAGGGGAAAGAAAAAAAGAAAAGGAAGGAAAAGAAAAGAAAAGATGAAGGGGGGACAGAAACAACAAAGGACAGTCTGAGAGCTTAAAACCTGTGAAGGGGAGAGATAAGAATGAGATAAGGGAAAATATATCCAGATGGCAAAAAAAAAAAAAAAAAAGGAAAAGAAAAAAAGAAAAAAAGAGAAAGGAAAGAAAACAGCTATCTAGTCCAGATTGGTGTGGTTTGGTATAGGGAGGTCAGGATTTGGGGGCTGCTCTCCGAGGCCCCACCTTGTTGGTTGTGGGAGAAAATGGCAGCACCCAAGCCCTTCTTGGGCTACGAGTTGGAAGCTACTTTTTTGAGTGGATCTCCCTGTGTTGTGAGTGGGCCACATTGTTTTTTCCATGCCCTGCCTCATTTCCAATTCCTAGTCCATGCACTTTAATGCTACTGCCTGATATGAGGTGTACTCCTTCAGGTGGGTGGCTTTCTAGCTGGGATTGAATAGGCGCAGTCAGGGAGCTGTTTCTCCTGGTGCTGCCTGGAATTGGCACGCTGCTGAGCCCAAGGAAAAATAAGCCAGCTAAGGGGGATGAATTTCTTTCCCCGTGCCCAGTGTTTATATATGGGATGATTGTATTTCTCTCCATCCTGGGCTGAGGTTTTTCTCTTCTCTAGAGACTGCTCTATGAGCATTTTCTGTCTCTCTTTCTCTTCCCCTTGGCTATCCAATGCTCTCCACCATCCTCCGCTGCTCTGCATCGCAGCTCTGTGTGGCTCTCCCCGGCTCTGCGTTGGTCTGGGGCTCCTTCCCCTCGGAGCCTCTGGACCCAGCCTGGTTTTATTTCCCCAGTTCGCACTCACTCAGGCACCTATGAGTCTGTCCTCAGTGTGGACTGTGTATTTTCATCCCGTTCTTGCAGATCAGTGTATTGTGGCTTCAGTCCATCTCAGTTTGATAGTTGTGGGCAGGCTGAGATTACAGAGCTTCCTACTTCTCCACCATCTTTCCCCTCACTTCTAGCATTTCATTTTAAAACACATCATTTGCTTGGACAATATTTTGTCCTCTATTTCTGGATCATCCCCAGGTTTCATATGACATTCTGAACATTATATTCAGTATGCCAGGGCAATGCTGAAGCCTAGGGATGAGATTTTAGTGTGTAAGGTGTATAAGTACCTGCCTAGTGATACACGATTTTTTGGGGGCTTGTATATTTTGGAAATAGTCCACACCTCCTCCCTTTTAGGATAATAGCTGATAAATACTTACGGAGATTCTTCAGTGTGTTTATGAGTGTCAGTATGTTCTAGCACCATAAACACTGGCCTAGCATTCCTAGAACCAGGAGTCAAGTCCTAAATCTTTGCTAACCCAATTTTAAGTACATTTTATCTTTTAGAGCCTTAGTTTCTATTTCTGTGAGATGGAGTCAAGAACATCTGTCTTGTTCACCCCACATGACTATTCTGAGATTAAGTGAAATAATAGAAGTTAGAGTACTTTTTCATTAAGTGGTGTGCACTGGTCAAAGTGTTGATTAATTGAAGCTTAATCATAGTGTATATCAAATAGTTTTGCTTCCCTGACTTAATTTCCTCTTATTTATAAGTCATTGGATAAGTTGCTAATTAGAGTAACATGCATAAAACTGCTCTCATTGCTTCGTTGCAGTAATAGCACTACCTATTTGAAAATCAGTTTTCTAATCTCAATATCCAGAATAAAACTGGAAGTCTGGGTTGGCCAAAAATGGTTTTAAATAGCTAATGTCGTTTTCACTCAGCATTCTACTCCGTCAGAGAGCATGTGGTTTCATACCCCTCAGAAATTTAGAGGCAGAAACTAGGGATGTGATGGTGAAGTAGGAAGAGGTCTAGAAACCGAACTTTGATATGAATAATAAGTGATAATCAAAGTTAATTGAATTGAGGTTAGGGAAGAAACTGAAAATATCTGAAAAACAGATGTAATGTCTATTAAACATTGTGTTTGGGCTGATTTTGTATAGGGGTAAACAGTTTTACATACCTGAGCATTTGTTGAGTATATAAAATCTCAAATTAATTGATGGTATCATGATGATGAAATGGAGTCATCCAGAATCTCCTTAGAAGGAAGTAAAGTATTAAATGTTAGCTTTCCATTAAAGTGTTTGAAATTAAAAAAGTAATTAGTTCTTAAAGGGTTAACCCATATTCAAATTGAAACTTAACTTTCTTTAATAATGCATTGCCTAATGGTGAACAAATAGGACATTATTAATATTTTATGGATCATTATATTATAAAATTATTTTTATTTTTCTCAGTTGGATACTTTAGTATTGTTATACCTAATTTATAGGTAGAGGACCTTGATAGGGTACTGTTATGCCAAATTTGTGGGATCATCTGGAGAGAAACACATGGTTCCTATCTCTTCTGATATGTTACCAACCGCTATAAATAAATGGTTTTCCTGTAGGCATTGTCTCATTTTACAAACTCCGCAGTGACCAATTGAGGTACATATAGTTACTCCCATTTTATAGTCTCCTGAATACTGAGGCTTAAGATAAGATTCAGGCAATCTGTTCATATAAGTGTTAGAGCACTGGATTTATATCTTAAAAAAATTTTTTTTAATGTTTATTTTTGAGAGTGAGAGAGACAGAGGTTGAGTTGGGGGAGGGGGAGAGAGGGAGAGAGGGAGACACAGAATCTGAAGCAGGCTCCAGGCTCTGAGCTGTCAGCACAGAGGCTGATGCAGGGCTGGAACTCATGAGCTGTGAGATCATGACCTGAGCTGAAGTTGGTGCTTAACCAACTGAGCCACCCAGGTACCCATATATCTTGTCTTTAAAATATAAAACTTTTGTTATTTTTCAAGTCTTCCACATAGTAGCATCATTATGCTCTGCATTTTACAATAGTTCTGGAATGTAGGTGGGGCAAATAGGTATCATTGCCCCCCATTTTATCATTTGAAGAAATTGAACTGGAAGGTGCTAAGTAATTTTCCCAAGGGCTAGAACCCAGGCTTATTTGTTTTTGGACCATTAACTATTTTTAGAAATATTTTCAAACCTACAGGGAAGTTTCAAAAATAATACAAAGAACTTTAGCATATCTTTTATTCAGATTCACTTATTATTAACAGATTGCTGCATTTGCCTTATTCTGCCTCTGAATATTTACATGGTATTATTTTTTCGGAACCATTTTAGAGCACATTGTATATATCAGGACCCTTTTCCTTGAATCCTTCAATGTGTACTTCCCAATAACAAGGATATTTATTACATATCTCTAGTACACCTATTAAAATCAAGACATTTTTATACTGATTGATACTGTTATCTAAAGTCCAGATCAAAATTTGTCTAATGCCTTAAGAATGTCCTTTACAGCTATTTGTTTTCTGGTCCAGGAACCAGTTCAAGATTATGAATTGCATTTAGTTATTATTGGATCATTACTCTTTATATAATATCCTATTGCTTCCCTTAGCTCACTATGTCATAAAAATTTAGGAAACATCTCTTGGGTGAAAGATACATAAAACAAATTAATGGGCAAAAATGGGAATATGGGCACCCTCTTTCCTTGGCGCTTGCCTCAGACTACTTGCACACTTTGTGAAACCTCACCTACCGTCCAGACCTGATGAAGATAGAGATTACTCATTCTGCAGCAGCTTCTGCTTTCAACAAGACAAGGATTTGGGCATTTTCCATCTCTCCTGTTGACACCTGGGAAATTCCAGTCATGTATAGGTCTGATATCAGTTGTATTAGAGAAATGTGGCTGTTCAAAGATAGAAGAAAAAGGGCTGTCTGGGTGGCTCAGTTGTTTGAGCATCTGACTTCAGCTCAGGTTATAATCTCACCATTCCCACATTCGAGCTCAACATTGGCTCTGTGCTGACAGCTCAGAGCCTGGAGCCTGCTTTGGATTCTGTCTCCCTCTCTGTCTCTGCCCCTCCCCCGCTCATGCTCTGTCTCTCTCAAAAATAAATAAACATCGGCGGGGCACCTGGGTGGCTCAGTCAGTTAAGGGTCCGGCTTAGGCTCAGGTCATGATCTCATGGTTCTTGGGTTCGAGCCCCGCATTGGGCTCTGTGCTGACCGCTAGCTCAGAGCCTGGAGCCTGCTTCCGATTCTGTGTCTCCCTTTCTCTCTGACCCTCCCCTGCTCGCACTGTCTCTCTCTGTCTCTCAAAAAAAAAAAAAAAAAAAAACCAACATAAAAAAATAAACATTAAAAAATATAAAAAAAAACAAAGAGAAGAAAAAATAATTTCAGGGACTGTAATGAGTAGAATAGGGGAATGTATGATAGACAAGAACTGTTGTACATTTATATAGGACTTTATTATTTCAAAGTAAATAATATACATTGCTTTTATGATCCTATTTGCATCTTGTATGAATTATTTAAAATAAGGTTGTTGTCGGGGCACCTGGGTGGCTCAGTCTGTTGAGCGTCCAACTTTGGCTTGGGTCATGATCTCACGGTTTGTGAGTTTGAGCCCCACGTCGGGCTCTGTGTTAACAGCTCAGAGCTGGGAGCCTGCTTCGGATTCTGTGTCTTTCCCTGTCTCTGCCCCTCCCCAGCTCATGCCTCTCTCTGTCTCTCAGTAATAAATAAACATTTAAAAAAATAAAAATAAAATAAAATAAGGTTGTTGTCATTAACCTTGTAGTACAGATAAAGAACCAAAAGAACTTAAATATACAAAGTTACACAGTGGTAAAGCTGAGTCTTGAATCCAGGTCATCTTACTTGGCAAAGTATCTCGTTTACTCCTTTATTACTTCCATGTGCCATCCTTCCCTTCCTTGTGCCATCCCTCCAGAGCTCTTCAGACATGATTGTGGCACTTCTATTTTAGAATTTTATTGAATCTCTGTGGTGCAGCTGTCCCCTTTGCTCAGGAGTGTCCCACCATCAAACAGTGTGTCTGGTGCAATACCTAATTTCTTAAGAGTTCAGAATACTGCCTCAGTTAGGATTCATCGCTGCTCCTTTGCCTTGTGCTCCTGAGCTTGGGATCACACACAAGAAAGCAGCAAACTGGCACCACTCTTGAGGGTTTCTATGGCACTAGCTCATTGATATGGAATTTTCCTTTCTAGAATTGAAAGACACAATTACTCTTTGATTTAATTGCTGAGCACTGACCCCCTCCCTTTAGATTTCTGCTGATTTAAATTAGGTATTATTTCAATGTCAACACCTTCAAAAATAACACACCTGCACACATGCAAAAAAGTTGCTCATCTGTAAGGAAGACAGGCAGTTCTATAAAAAATGGTGTACGATTTTTATATTTCAGTTGTAGCAAACATTACCCCTCTCTCTACAAATGCTTCCTACCACAGTTCAGTCTCCCTGTTTTGAATTTATTAAAATTTCGTTTTCAGTTTATTTGATGCCTTTTTCTTATTCCATAAGGATCATCTTAATATTCTCTTTTGCTAAAGTGAGAGGCATTTATACTGGTTCTGTCTCTGGTCTCTGAGTTAGTGGTGTGAAAGCTTCTAAGGCAAGCTTCCTAAGCCGTAGATTCCTAAATAAACAGTATCCTTCTGGAGTCTGCATACCGAACAGATATTTGGTATCTGTGCTCCTATCCATATTTAATACAGAGAGACAATTGGTACCTGGGACTATATCATAATTCTATGTTCTTGGCTTTGTTTTTTCATCATCTTCCCACCATCCCCGCTTGTGATTTGTGCTGGCTTGTTTAAGTTCTAGTCTTTAAGGACATCATCATTCTTTCTAGGTGGTGATCAAAATGTTGAATATTTAATTCAACTACTCCTATATAATCATAACTCTTTATTAGGAGTTTTCTGGAAATACCCCCTACTTTTATTTATTTTTCCTTTTCATTGAAATGTAATTAACATACAGTGTTATATCTGTTTTAGGTATACAATATAATGATTCAACAGTTCTATACATTACTCCATTACTCAGTGCTCATCACAATAAGTGTATTTTTAATCCCCTTTATATCACCCATCCTCCTGCCCACCTCCTCTCTGGCAACTGCCACCTTGTTCTCTGTATTTAAGAGTATGTTTTTTCCCCTCTTTTTTCTTTGTTCATTTGTTTTGTTTCTTAAATTGCATGTGTGACTGACATCATAAGGTATTGTCTTTCTTTGAGTTATTTCACTTACCAAAATAACCTTTAGGTCCATCTAAAATCCCCTTCCTCCAATTTTATATTTTAATGTGTATGTTCTAATGCATGTTTTTCTTAGGGAGCAAATCCATAGTGTTCATCAATTTCCAAAGATTAAAACCTACTGGTTATATGTGGGATCTATCTTAATCCTTTTCATTACGAAAACTTTATAAATCTGATCTAATGAGCACTCATCTGAATATCTTAACAGGGCTTATTTCTTTGGTTGCTAGTTCTTGGCATAGCACTACCTATAATTCTTACTGAACTGTTTGAAGAGAACATATCTTAAGACCTGTCAACATAAGGTATGCAACAGGGTTTACTTATACCTGGGGTTTAATGATTTGATTTACTTTGTCTTTGTTTTGAGTCAAAACCCAGCAAAGCATTTTCCTCACATCCTGCTGACTTCTTATTTTGGTTCATGGTATCTACCCCAGCTTGCCAGTTGGCCAGACTTGAAACCTCAAAGACATCTTTTCTTTCTTTTATTCTCCCATGGCCCTCACATTCAATAAGTGGACAAATCTGGTAGAATTATCTCTGGCAGTGTCTGTTGCATTTAACTCTGTCTTTCTCTTGCTCTTCTTCCAGCTGCACTTCAAATCATTCTTACTTTTTGAGCAAAAACTCATCCTCAACTGTTTATCTGTCTAACTAATAGTTCATCCTATACTGACTCCAGTCGAACTGTTCCAAACCAAAGCATCCATCATGCTACTTCCTGTTTAGAAATATTAAATAGCTTCTCATACTATGAAATTCTTAAAAAAATTTTCGGTCTCACCTTCAAGTTTTTCCAGATTAGGTACCCAAGTATCTTCTCTAGCCTCATTACCTACTATGTCAATTTGTATCCTTTGATTTCTTTTCTTTTTTCTTTACTGTTTAGTGAATTTTTTCTGCTTTTATAGTTTATTGTCAAGTTGGTTTCCATATAACACCCAGTACTTATCCCCACAAATGCCCTCCTCCATGCCCATCACCCCCCTTCCCCTTTCCCCACCCCTAGCAGCCCTCAGTTTGTTCTCAGTATTCAAGAGTCTCTATGGTTTGCCTCTCTCCCTATCCCCAATTATGTTTTTCCCTTTCCCTGCCCACATGGTCATCTATTAAGTTTCTCTTGTTCCACTTATGAGTGAAAACATATGTTATCTGTCCTTCTCCTCCTGACTTATTTCACTTAGCATGACACGCTCGAGTTCCATTGACTTTGCTATGAATGGCCAGATTTCATTATTTCTCATTGCCATGTAGTATTCCATTGTATAGATAAATCACATCTTCTTGATCTATTCATCTGTTGATGGACATTTAGGCTCTTTCCATGATGTGGCTGTTGTTGAAAGTGATGCTATGAACATTGGGGTACATGTGCTCCTATGCATCAGGACTTCTGTATCCCTTGGGTAAATCCCCAGCAGTATTATTGCTGGGTCATAGGGGAGTTTTATTGATAGTTTTTTGAGGGACCTCCACACTGTTTTCCAGAGCAGCTGTACCAGTTTACATTCCCAGCAACAGTGTAGGAGGGTGCCCGTGTCTCCACATCCTCCCCAGCGTCTATCATTTGTTCATTTTAGCCACTCTGACCGGCATGAGGTGGTATCTCAGTGTGGATTTGATTTGTATTTCCCTCTTGATGAGTGACGCTGAGCATTGTTTCATAGGTCTGTTTGCCATCTGGATGTCCCCTTTGGAGAAATGACTGTTCATGTCTTTTGTCTATTTCTTCACTGGCAAAAACAAACTTCTTTGTTTTTCGAGTGTGGAGTTTGGTGAGTTCCTTATAGATTTTGGATACTAGCTCTTTATCCGATATGTCATTTGCACTATTCCCATTCTGTTGTGTGCCTATTAGTTTTTTTTTTTTTTTGATTGTTTCCTTTGCATTGCAGCAGCTTTTTATCTTGATGAGGTCCCAATAGTTCATTTTTGGTTTTGTCTCCCTTGCCTTTGGGGATGTGTCAAGTAGGAAATTGCTGCAGTTGAGGTCAAGGAGGCTGTTTCCTTTTTTCTCCTTTTGGGTTTTGATAGTTTCTGGTCTCACATTCAGTGTCCTTCATCCATTTTGAGTTTACTGTTTTGGTATGGTGTAAGAAAGTGGTTGAGTTTCATTCTTTTGCATGTTGCTGTCCCATTCTCCCAGCACCATCTGCTAAAGAGGCTGTCTTTTTTCCATCGGATACTCTTTCCTGCTTTGTCAAAAATTAATTGGCCGTACATTTGTGGGCCCAGTTCTGAGTTCTCTATTGTATTCCATTGGTCTATGTGTCTGTTGTTGTGCTAATATCATACTGTCTTGATGATGACAGCTTTGTAGTAGAGGCTAATTCTCTACAGGAGGATTGTGATGCTTCCCGTTTTGGTTTTCTTCTTCAATATTACTTTGGCTATTCATGGTCTTTTGTGGTTCCATATGAATTTTAGGATAGTTTGTTCTAACTTTGAGAAGAATGCTGGTGCAATTTTGGTTGGGATCGCATTGCATGTGTAGATAGCTTTGGTAGTAATGGCATTTTAACATTATTCTTCCAATCCATGAGCATGGAATGTTTTCCCATTTCTTTGTGTCTTTTTCAATTTCCTTCATAAGTTTTCTATAGTTTTCATCATACGGATATTTTATATCATTGGTTAGGTTTATTCCTAGGTATTTTATGTTTTTTTGTGCAATTGTGAATGGAATCAGTTTCTTGATTTCTCTCTTTCTATTACTTCATTATTGGTGCATAAAAATGTAACCAATTTCTATATGTTGGTTTTGTACACTGCAACTTTGCTGAATTCATGGATCAGTTCTAGTAGGCTTCTGGTGGAGTCTGTCAGGTTTTTGATGTGGAGTATAATGTTATCTGTGAAAAGTGAAAGTTTGACTTTATCTTTGCCAATTCTGATGCCTTTTTGTTCCTTTTGTTGTCTGATTGCTGATGCTAGGACTCAGCAGTATGTAAACAACAGTAGTGAGAGTGGACATCCCTGTCGTGTTTCTCATCTCAGGGAGAAAGCTCTCAGTTTTTCCCCATGGTGGATGATATTAGCTGTGGGCTTTTCATAAATGGCTTTTATGATGTGTAAGAATGTTACTTCTATCCTGACTTTCTCGATGGTTTTCAATAAGAAAGGATGCTGTATTTTGTCAAATGCTTTTTCTGTAACTATTGATTGACAGGATCATATAGTTCTCTTTTCTTTTGTTAATGTGATGTATCACATGGATTTATTTGCTAATATTGAACCAGCCCTGTAACCCAGGAATGAATCTCAGTTGATCATGGTAGGTAAATCTTTTTCTATGCTGTTGAATTCGATTTGCAAGTATCTTGTTGAGGATTTTTGCATTTGTATTCATGAAGGATATTGGTCTGTAGTTCTCTTTTTTTGTTGGGTCTCTGGCTGGTGTATCAAAGTGATGCTGGCTTCGTAGAATGAGTCCGGAAGTTTTCTTTCTATTTCTGTTTTTTTGGAATATCTTGAGAAGAAAGGGTATTACCTCTGCTTTATGTGTCTTGTAGAATTCCCCAGGGATGCCATCTGGTCCCGGGCTCTTTTTTGTTAGGAGATTTTTGATAACTGACTCAATTTCTTCACTAGTTATGGGTCTGTTCATATTTTCTATCTTCCCACTTTTGAATTTTGGTAGTGCATGTGGGTAGGAATTTGTCCATTTCTTCTAGGTTGTCCTATTTGTTGCTATATAATTTTCCATAATATTCCCTGACAATTGCTTGTATTTCTGAGGGATTGGTTCTAATAGATCCATTTTCATTTGTGATTTTGTCTATATGGAAGCTCTCTCTTTTCTTTTTGAGGAGCTGGCTAGAGGTTTATCAATTTTGTTTGTTTTTTAAAAAGGCCATGTCTTGGTTTCATTGATCTGTTCAGTTCTTTTCTTTGATTCTATATTGTTTATTTCTGCCGTGATCTTTATTATTTCTCTTCTTCTGCTGGGTTTGGGGTGCACATACTGCTCTGCTTCTAGTTCCTCTTGGTGTACCGTTAGATTTTGAATTTGCATCTTTTTTAGTTTTTTGAATTAGGCCTGGAGTGCAATATAGTTTCCTCTTAGGACTGCCTTTGCTGCATCCCAAAGAGTTTGGATTGTTGTATGTTCATGTACATTTGTTTCCATATATTTTTAAATTTTTTCTCTAATTGCCTGATTGGCCAATTGGCTGTTGAGGAGGGTTTTCTTTAACCTCCATGTTCTTGGAGTTTATCCAGACTTTTTCCTGTGATTGATTCTAAGTTTCAGATCACTGTGATCTGAACCTGTCCATGGTATGATCTCAATTCTTTTATATTTATTGAGGGCTTCTTTGTGACCCAGTATCTGATCTATTTTGGAAAATGTGCCATGTGCACTCGAGAAGAAAGTGAATTTCATAGCCTCAGGATGTAGAGTTCTAAATATATCTGTCTATGGTAACCAACTTGACAACAAGCTATATATATATATTTGTGTGTGTGTGTGTGTGTGTGTGTGTGTGTGTATCTGTCAGATTCAACGGGTCCAATGTGTCAATCAGGTCCATTGTTTCTTTAGTGATTTTCTGTCTATTTGATCTATCCATTGCTATAAGTGGAGTATTTAAGTCCCCTGCTTTTAACACATTCTTATGAATAAGATTGTTTCTGTTTGTGATTGTTTTATGTATTTGGGTGCCTCCAAATTCCGTGCATAGACATTTATAATTGTTAGCTCTTTCTGATAGATAGACCCTGTAATTATTATATAATACCCTTCTTCATCTCTTGTTACTGCCTTTACTTTAAAGTCCAGTTTGTCCCATATAAGTATGGCTACTCCAGCTTTCTTTTGACTTCCAGTCACATGATAGATATGTCTCCGTCTCCTTAGTTTTATTCTGAAGGTGTCCTCAGGGCTAAAATGAGTCTCTTTAGGCAGCAAATAGGTGGATCTTGTTTTTTTATCCATTCTGCTACCCTATGTCTTTTGACTGGATCATTTAGTCCATTTTCATTCAGTATTTAGAGTTATTGTGTTCTCTGTAGGATTCATGCTTGTAGTGGTGTCTCTGGTACCTTGTGTTCCTTGCAACATTTCCCTCATAGCGTCCCCCTTAGAATTTCCTTTAGGGCTGGTGTAGTGGTGATAAATTCTTTCAATTTTTGTTTATTTGGGAAAACCTTTATGTTTCCTTCTATTCTGAATGACAGGCTTGCTGGATAGAGGATTCTTTGCTGTACATTTTTTTGTTCATCACATTGAAGATTTCCTGCCATTCCTTTCTGGCCTGCCAAGTTTCAGTAGATAGGTCTGCAACCACTCTGGTAGGTCTTCCTTTGTATGTTAGGGCCCTTTTGTCCCTAGCAGCTTTCAGAATTCTCTCTTTATCTTACATTTTGCCAGTTTCTCTGATATGTCCTGCAGAAGATCAATTTATGTTATGTCTGAGGAGAGTTCTCTGTACCTCTTGGATTTCAATGTCTGTTTCCTTCCCCAAGATTGGGGAAGATCTCAGGAATAATTTATTCAAGTACCTCTTCAGCCCCTTATTCTCTCTCTTCTTCTTCTGGAATTCCTATGATATGGATATTGTTCCATTTGATTGCATTGATTGATTCTTCAATTCTCCTGGATCGATATATCTCTCTTTTTCTTGGCTTCCTCTTTTTTCTGTATTTGTGTCTTCTATTTTGCCTACTCTCCTCTCTGCCTCTTCAATCCGTGCAGTGGCCGCTTCCATTTTTTTATGCATCTCATTTATAGCATTTTTTACTCCATCACGACTATTTTTAAGGTCTACAATCTTTAAAGCAATAGCTTCTCTGGTGTCTTCAATGCCTTTTTCAAACCCCAGCATTTAGTTTTATGACTTTTGTTCTAAATTCTTGGTCAGTTATGTTGCTTTTATCTGTTTTGAGCTATTCTGTAGCTATCATTTTTCCCTGGAATTTCTTTGGAAGAGAGTTCTTCCGTTTCATTATTTTCGCTAGCTTTCTGTCTCTTATAAGTTTTAAAAGCTTGTTATATCCTCTGCACTCGTGAGTCTGCTGTATTAACAGAGGCTCATTGACTGTCCATGGCCTGTTCATTCTGGCAGTGTTCTTTCAATGGTGTCCTTTGGTCTCTCTTGTTGTGCCTTTGGTTGTTTTATTTCCCAGCTTATAGTGATACTGGGGACCCTGCACCATTTGTACTTTGGCTTGTTTCTTGAAGTAGCCCTGGAAGGGAAAACAGACAGAGAAACAAACAGGGAACAGAGAAACATGCAAACGCAGTGACAAATCAAACAAAGAAGCAAACCAAAAGGAAAAAAAGAGAAACCAAAACAAATACAACAGAAGACAAAGGGCAGTCTCAAAGCATAAAACCATAAAACCCAGCTACAAATAAAGAGCAGGGTGGAGGCAATTCTGATAAAAAGCATATTCAGAGAGAGAAATTACAGGGGTGGGGAGAAATAAAAATTGAACATTCACCAGGTAGAGAGACTAAAATGCTTAATTCAGAGAGAGAAAAAAGAGAATATGGTAGGAAGTGAGGAGAAAGAAATGAAGATAATGTTACCCAGAGAAACTATATAGTCTAATTATTCTAGAGAGAGAGAGAGAAAGGTAACAATGGAAGTGTAGAGCATGCATCAAGAGACTGGATGAAATGTGACTGTTTAAGCAAACCAATTACCAGAGTGCCCAGTCCAGTGAAGGGAGAGATAAGAATGAGATATGGAAAAGAATATCTGAATAGCAAGAATTGATCTAGAGTTAATGATGGCAATGCATCAATGTTGGTCTTGCCCGGAGCTCTGATTAAAAAAAAAAAAAAAAAAAAAAGGAACTCTCCAGTTTGAATGCATGTGGTTTGGTGTAAGCAGGTCTTGCCTCCACTGTGGGTCCCTCAGGCAATTCCTTGAGGCCACACCTTGGTGGTTGCGGGGAGAAAAATGACAGTGCCCCAGTCCCTTCTGAAGCCAAGCCTTGCAAGTCACTCCCTTGGGTCTGATCTCTTTGTGCTGTGGGCAAAGACAAGGTGGGCAGTGTTCTATGTCCCAAGCCCTGCCACATTTCCAGATCTTAGTCAGCGCACTTTAATGATACTGCCCAAAAATGTAATCCCGCAGACCAGGCCTCTTTTTAGTCAGGGATGAGTAGGAGGAGTAGGGCAGCAGTGCCTTCTGGTGCCGAGAGGAAAGCACCCCAGTTAGAGATAGGATCTGTCTCTGAACGCCCTGTGGTTAGAGATGGGATGATAGGATCCCTCTATGTCCCTGGCTGAATTTTTTCTCTTCTCTGAGGCAGTTCTATGAGCAGTTTCAGCTGCTCTTTCTCTTCCCCTTGTCTCTCTGTGGAGCGGCCTCCCTCCCCACCTTGGATCCAGGTCCTGGCCCATTTTTATCTTCCCCAGTTTGCAATCATGCACCTATGGGGCTATCTTCTTAGTAGACAGTGTTTCCTTTCCTCTCAGACTCTTGCGGTTTAGTGTCCTTTGGCTTTAGCCCTTCTTTGTTGGAGAAATGTGGTTGCGAAGTATAGAACCTCCTGTTTCTCTATCTTCTGTATCCTTTGTTTTCAAGCTAAGTTGGACTTCACACTGTTCTCCAAACCTGTACTCAGCTCTGTTCCACCTTAGTTCTTTTTTCTCCAGAAATTCTTTTGCTCTTGCCTTCATCATTTCTCTTTTTTGTAATCCTTTTGTCCTGCAAGGCCCATGTCAAATCTCACCTTCTTCTTCCTTCTCAGATCCTTCCAACTGAATATGATTTCTTCCTCTTTGAACTCTCATAGGACTTTCTCTGTCTCATGATGCTTGTATGATTCTTGATATTATAGATATTTGTGTACTACTCTTCACTACTTCATAGGATGCTGTCATTGGAAGACAACATTTGTTTCTAGATAATCTTTATATTACTGAATAATATGAGGCCTAGGGCCTTGTGTATATCTGGCTTTGTAAAATTATTTGTGAAATATAATAGTGTTCTCTTTGTTTATCTTTATTGTTCCAGTAGTCTATCTGAAATCTCTTTAGGCCAGGCCCAAATGCCACCTTCTCAATTAGAACTGGCACTACCTGCTCTGATGATCATTTATATATTATTTATATTGTTTTTACAGCCATCTATCTTATAATTTATTTAGCCATATTTGTGAATATCTTCCCTCCCTTCCTGGGAGAGGGATTGGTTCTGATACATCTGTGTATATCTCATGACATTAAGCACAGTGCTTGACTCATAGAAAGATATTCAGTGAGTATTAGTTGAATTGAATAACTATAATTATTCTAAAGTTTATTATTTTTTCACCTTTTCAGGAAAGGTAGTCTTATGATCAATCAACCACATTCATAGTGTGATTAATATATAGAACAACTTTTCTCCCAATTATTTGAGACCCACTGTAAGAACCTTTTCTTGTCATGGTCAGGAATGGTAAAGTTCTAATATCCACTGTAAAATAGAGGCTGCATAAGCACATCTGGAGTTGATGTTGTGTGCAAGAGTGGAAGGTTTTGAAATTAAAAAATCTGTGAGTACCATATTAGCAATCAGTGAAATATATATCAGTGAGGATGGTCTACTTCATGCTGCAGTACCAAGCAATCTACAAAAAACACAATGGCTTATAATATCAAAGGTTTATTTCTTTATCCTGATGCATATCCATGGAAGTTTATCCTTGTTTATCATAGGTATTCATGGACTGAGGCTGATGGAGTTCCATTTGCATAATCACTGGGGCAGGGGAAAAATGAGGATTTGCTTCATATCTCTTAGAGTTTCTGTGTGAAATGGTACGCATCACTTCCACTCATATTACATTGGCCAAAGTAAGTTACATGGTGAAAGCTGCCTTTAGAGAAGGTGGGAAAGTGCAACTCTACCAGCTGCCTTGAAGGAGGATTCAGCAATATTTGGTGAACAGCACTGATATCTACCATACATAGTAAAGACTTCATGAAAAGAATATTGTAAAACTTAATCCAGGGTACTTAGGGAAGGCAGGTAAGAAGAATAAAGAAGTGTTCAGTTCAGTCAGAATGTAAGTCTTTCAGAGGTACTTACTGAGAACCTTTTATATACTAGGCACTGGGATTGGGTGCAAGACTAATATGGTTTCTAAACAAAGGCTGAGAGAAAAATGGAGTGAAACTTTCTTTTGCCAGCATGGTCAGGGAAGTCTTCTTAGAAGAAGTGGCATTTAATTTGGAACTGAATGATAAGAAGGCACCAACCACGCAAAGATAGGGGCAAGGGGTTAGGAGAACATTGCAGGCAGAGGGAACAGTGCATGCAAAGACTCTGAGGTTGCAAAGAGCTTCCTGTTTTCACTTCAAGATACTAATGGAAGAGAAATGTGGTTAGAAGGTATTGAGTAGTTGCCTGTTAACTGAGGGCCTGTAGGAAAGGTAGGGGTATAAAGTGTAAACCCATTAGAGAGTATGAAACAGGAAGATTCAAGTGATGTGATTTATATTTTCAGCTTACTCTGGTTGCACTGTGGATAATGAATTCAAGACGAGCAAGAGTGGACAAAGGGAGACTGGTTAGGTGGTACATGCAGTAGGATACATGAGATGATGATGGCTTGCATTATGGTTGGAGATAGAAGAAAGTATATTAGAGAGGTATTTAGAACTTTAAATCAATAGGTTTGGTGATTGATTAGATATGAAATGTGAGAGAGAGGGAAATTTCACAGATACATGGTTTCTAGGTGGATGTTAGGGCCATACTTGAGATGGGGAATCCTGCAGAGGACCAGTTTTGTGTAAAAGATTGGGCATCAGATTTTATATATATGTATAGAGAGAGAGAGGGAGAGAAGAAGAAGAAGAAGGAGAAGAAGGAGAAGAAGAAGACAGAGAAACACAGTCTAGACATACTGCCTCTAGGTTAGGGCTTCTTTTCTCTGGTACTTTATAAATGTGATCTTCATTGAAGGCAGGAGGATGAGGGCAAGTGACTTCTTTACAAGACGGACAGCCATATATGGTTCCTTTTCACCATTAAATGCATCATTACTGCAGGAATGGAACATGTAGAAAGGGCTGGAGAACATTTTTGTGAGTTTGAAAATTTCAAGTGAGAAGTATGTTGGCTTGAAATTTTTGGCAGCCAAAAGGTTATTATACCTGCAGCTGAAATCAATTAATGGAGCAGCAGATGAAAATCCAAAACATCCATAGATCATTCAAGTATTGGGGCACTATGGAAGATGGTGGACCTTCCTCTTGTTGGACAGAAGATAAGTTGAAGAAAACGCACACAGATACACCCAGGCACAACTATAAAAGGGTCTCCTAAAAATACTGGCAAATCGAAGCTAGTAAGAGAAGCAGAGAAAAGGCAGGAGGAACATAAGATTGAAGTCGGCTTTAGTTTCTTTGCAGTCCTTTGTGCTCTAATCTCTTAGTTTTCCTGAAGATATTTTGGTCTGGAATATCCTCTTAGTCTTTCTTTCATTCAATTCCGAACCCCAGGCAAGACGATTAAATTATCTTTTTATAACTGTGAGAGGAAGAAGTAGCCTCTTTTGAGAAGAAAAAGTAGCAAGCATGAGCAGTGTTAGATATATTAGTTCCAAAGGGATAAAAACAAAAGACAAAAACAAAACCCAAACATCTCAGGGAATTAAGGAAGAAGTTAACTGGTTAACCTAACAGAGGAAATAAAAAGCCAAAGGAAATAGACTCTCAGGCTATGTTGAGGCCACAGTGTGGAAGTGAATTCAGCTACCTGAGAAGCTGCAGGCTTGTACTGAAATGTAATTGGCTTCATTGATAAGAGGCCTGGGGCACTGGGGAAGGCCTGTTTTGTAAATTTGTGGGGAATCCTGTAGCAAATAAATGCATGTGGTCCCTAGTTTACAGCAAATTATAAATTAAAAGTAAAAAAAAAAAAGAGGAATAGGTTATTAACCTTGCTATGATTTTATCTAAATGGAACTTCCATGACAGGCTTAGAGAAGATTAAAAGAAATCTGAGTGAACTGTGCTGGAGACTGTTTCAACATAGCTGTTGTTTAAACAGCCCTGGAATTGCTCCCAAGACAAGATTTGCTCACAATGGGGACATAGTTTTCACTAGCCACCCAAAAGATTAACAACAGGATCCAGTTATTTACAGGTTTTTTGAGCTCCCACAGTTCAGAGTCACATACCTCTGGGAGCAAGTTCTCCTAGAGAGGCAGGGAGTGTTGGGTGAACTTATAGCCAGCTACAACTGTCCAGGGCCTCAACCTGCAAGACAGGTATTCAGAGTCAGTAACTCCCTGGTAGTCCTTCATATAAGTCCTTAAACCATAAACATGGGGTGAAGGCATGGGGATTCACCTAGCCTTCACATCCTTGATGCTTACTGCCTGTCCAGGGAAGTCCTGCCTTGTTCTGTCTTAGGGAGAAATGGTTGAGGGTCCTACCAGCCAGCCTCTGCCCTCAATAATAATCTGTTGATCTGAATGTTTGATACACATTCAAAGAAAGGTTCCAAGACACCTCACAAATCCTGCAATCATCCTGAAATTACCTTCGTGTAAAGTAGTAACAATCAGAATATATAAGGGAAGGAAAAACCCTCTCATCTATCTATCTATCTATCTATCTATCTATCTATCTATCTATCTCATATTTTAAATTCCGGTATAGTTAACATACAGTGTCATGTTAGTTTCAGGTGTGCAGTATAGTGATTCAACAATTCTATATGTTACTCAGTGCTCATCAAGAGAAGTGTACTCTCAGTCCCCTTTGTCTTTTTCAACCATCACCCCTCCACCTCTCCTCTGGCAACCCCCAGTTTGTTTTCTATATTTAAATATCTGTTAAAGGGGATCACTTATAATGATCACTGGGTAATGTACAGCATTGTTGAATTGCTATAAACAGTATGTTAACTGTTCTGGAATTAAAAGAGTTTTTTTTTCTCTTTTTTTCTTGGTTCATTTGTTTTGTTTCCTAAATTCTAAATTCTACCTATGAGTGAAATCGTATGGTATTTGTCTTTCTCTGAATGACTTAATTTTACTTAGCATAATACCCCCAAGGTCCATCCATGTTGTTAAAAATGGCAAGATTTCATTCTAAGGCAGAATAATATTTCATTCATATACGTTTCTTTATTCATTTATCTATGGATAGCCACATGGGTTGATTCTATATCTTGGCTATTGTAAATAATGCTGCAAGAAACATAAGCGTGCACATATCTTTTTGAATTTGTGTTTTGGTTTTTCCTTGGGTAAATACCCAGCAGTGGAATTATTGGATCATATAGTAATTCTATTTTAAATATTTGAGGAACATTCATATTGTTTTCTACAGTGGCTCACCAATTTGCACTCCTACCAACAGTGCATGAGGTTTCATTTTTATTGACATCCTTCCTTGTCAACACTTGATATTTGTTGTGTTTTTTATTTTACCCATTCTGACAGGTGTAAAATGATATGTCATTGTGCCTTTAATTTACATTTCCCTGATGATTAGTGTGATGTTGAGCTTCTAATGTGCCCCTTGGCCTCTGTATGTGTCTTCTTTGAAAAAATGTCTGTTCTGGTGTTCTGCCTATTATTTAATCACATTATTTGTTTTTTGGTATTGGCTTGTAGAAGTTCTTTATATATTTTGGATATTAATCCCTTATTGGATATATCATTTGTAGATATCTTCTCCCATTCAGTAGGTTGCTTTTTTGTTTTGTTGATGGTTTCATTTGGTGTACAAAAGCTTTTTATTTTCAAGTAGTTCTAATAGTTTGCTTTTGCTTTTGTTTCCCTTGCCTTAGGAGACATATCCAAAAAAAGGTTGCCAGGGCTGATGTCAGAGAAATTATTGCCTGTGTTCTCTCCTTGGATTTTTATGATTTTGGGTTTCACATTTACATCTTTAACCCATTGTGAGTTTATTTTTGTTTATGCTGTTAAAAGATGATCCAGTTTCATTCTTTTATATGTATATATACAGGCTGTGCCTGTACCATACTGTTTGGGCTACTACAGCTTTGTAATATAACTTGAAGTGTGGAATTGTGACACCTGGAGCTTTGATTTTCTTTTTCAAGATTGATTTGGCTATTTTGGGTCTTTTTTGATTCCATACAAATTTTAGTATTATTTGATTTGTTCTAGTTCTGTGAAAAATGTTGTTGTTATTTTGACCAGGATTGTGTTAAAACTGTAGCTGGTTTGGGCTTTGTTGTTTTACTAGCTCCTTTATTGGTAAGGTTAGGTTGTTTATTTGAGAATTTTCTTGCTTCTTAAGGTAGGCTTGTATTGGTATAATCCCTCTTAGAATACCTTTTGCTGTACCCCAAAGATTTTGGAATGTTATATTTTCATTTTCAATTGTCTCCATGCTTTTTAAAAAAATTTTCTCTTTGATTTCTTGGTTGGCCCATTTGTTGTTCAGTAACATGCTATTTAGCCTCCATGTATTTGTCTTCTTTACAGATTTTTTCTAGTAATTGATTTTTTAGTTACCTATCATTATTGTCAGAGGGGATGCATGACATGATTTCAGTCTATTTGCAGTTTTTGAGGCTTGTTTTGTGTCCAAACATGTAACTGATTTTGGAGAATGTTTCATGTGCACTTGAAAAGAATGTGTATTCTGCTGTTTTTATTGTTATTATTTTATTTTTAATGTTCACTTTTGAGAGAGAGGGAGAGAGCAAGCACAAGCAGGAGAGGGGCAGAGAGAGAGAGGGAGACACAGAATTCGAAGCAAGCTCCAGGCTCTGAGCTGTCAGCACAGAGCCTGATGCAGGGTTTGAACTCATGGACCACAAGATCATGACCTGAGCCGAAGTTGGACGTTCAACTGACTGAGCCACCTAGGTGCTTCTATTCTGCTGTTTTTAGATGAAGTATTCTGAATATATATGTTAGGCCTATCTGTTCCAATATGTCATTTGAAGCCTGTGTTTCCTTGTTGATTTTCTGTCTGATCTATCCATTGATGTAAGTGGTGTGTTGAAGTCTGCTACTATTATTATATTACTGCAAATTTCTTCCTTTATGTCTGTTAATAGTTGTTTTATGTGTTTGGGTGCTCTTGTGTTGGGTGCATAAATATTTATAATTGTTGTATTCATTTTTGTGATTATTCCCTTTATGATTATTTAGTGACTTTCTTGGTCACTGTTACAGTCTCTGTTTGAGGTCTAGTTTGTCTAATACAAATATTGGTACCTCAGCTTTCTTCTCACTTCCATTTGAATGGTAAATATTTTCAATCCCCTTATACTTTCAATTTCCATGTATGTTTAGGCTGAAGTAAATCTCTTGTAGGCAGCATATACATGGATCCTCCGTTTTTATCCATTGTATCACCCTATTTCTTTTGACTGGGGTATTGTCCATTTAAATTAAAAGTAGTTATTAATAGGGTGCTTGGGTGGCTCAGTTAGTTAAGCATCTGACTCTTGGTTTTGGCTCAGGTTATGATCTCATAGTTTGTGAGTTTGAGCCCCACATCAAGCTTTGTGCTGACAGTGTGGAGCCTGCTAGGTTTCTCTCTCTTCTCTGCCCATCCACTGCTAGTGTTTTCTCTCTCTCTCTCTAAATAAATAAATAACTTTAAAATGCAGTTATTGATAGGTAAGTACTTATTGCCATTTTGTTACTTTTTTAATGCTTGTTTTTGAAGTTCTTCTCTGTTCCTTTCTTCTTCTTTTGCTCTCTTCCCTTGTGGTTTAATGGCTTTCTTTAGTGATATGCTTAGATTCATTTCTCTTTATTTTTAGTGTATCCTTTATTGGTTTTTGATTTGTGGTCACCATAGGTTCCTAGATAACATCTTATGCTTGTAGTGGTCTATATTAAGTTAATGTTTGCTTAAGTTTCAATCCATTCCAAAAATACTAAATTTTTACTCCCTAACACCTATTACATATATGATGTCATACTTCACATGCTTTGATTTTCGTGAGTCCCTTGGCTGAATTATATAGATATAATTGATTTTACTGCTTTTATGCTTTAATTTCTGTACTGGTTTTATAAGCGATTAATCTACCACATTTATTATTTTTGTATGCAACTGTATAATTTTTTCCTTTCCTAATTTTCTTAATCCTATGCCAGAGTCCAGCTCGAGCAGGTCCAGGGGTCCCTGAAAGGATGAACAGTGTCAGCACGAGAGAGTGATGAGAGAGCCACAAGTTTCTTTCTTGATCACCAGGCAGGCATCTTGGCTTTGTCTGCTTTAGTGTCTTTTATTTATTGATCAAGTAATAACATGACATCAGAAAATAGGAATTGTTTACACTGACTAATTCTTAGTGATAAGATGCTTTAATCTTCGAAAGTGTACAGAAACAAGTTTTACAGAAGTATTTTTTAGAACCATCCCATTCATTCTTGGTGCCAGTTTCCCAGATTAACAAAGTAACAAACCTATCTTGTTTTGTACAGGTTGGTTATTGGCCAATATTTATGACTTTGTTTTTTAATTAACAAGTTACAACCAAATCATGTAACATTCTTACAGTGAAGTTGAGTAAATTTTATAACCAAGAATATAACAGGATGTTTTTAGTAGAAGACAGGATTAACATACATATTATTAAAGTTAGTAAAGCTAAGATTAAAATATAGGTTAAGTTGTATATAGTTAGGCTAAGAGTTATTGCAATTGGCTTATAAATTACAAGAGGAAAAAAAGAAAAGAGAAAAAATGTTTATTAACAAATTGCTTGAGAAGGCCCCTTTTTTTGATGTAGCCCAATGGGGGCCCTATGTGTATTGGCCTTGGGCCTGGGTTTCCCACATTCTTATCCATCCTCATAACTGAAGTCAGTATAAGGGAAGATATTTGTCGAAGGTAGACTTTAGGAGGGGATCATGTTTTGACCTTGTCTTCTACTTCTAAACTCCAATTTAGGCTCCAATTTTCTTTGGACCAGACTCAAATGGACTATGTTTTTGACCTTGTTTTTATTTCTTATCTCCAAATTAGGCTCCTTTTTTCTGGGCCAGACTTAAATGCAATTTTTGTGTTTTTAACCCCTTCAAGTCTATGTTTTGGGTCTGCAAGGCTCATTAGAAGAGCCTTTTGTCAAATATTTATAGTGTTTGATCCAAAATCTCTTATGCAGGAAAATGTTTTTTCTTATGGGGTAGCTGTGTGGGGAATATCAATCTGATTTGGAATGCTGTAAGGCCTGATTAATGGCAACAGGCTTAATTTCACATGAGCAGTAGTAGCAGAAGGAGATACCAGTTTCACCTCTCATGGCAGGAGCTATGCAAATGTCTGCCATTTCCTCACTGTGACTGTGTCATCCAGCAAGGCTGATGCTGCTCCCAGCACTCCTATTTATGGTCTCTTTCCACTCAAAGAATTATCTTTAACATTTCTTACAGAGCTGGTTTAGTGGTGACAAACTCCTTTAGCTTTTATTTGTTTGGGAAACTCTTTATGACTCCTTCTATTCTAAATGAAAGCCTTGCTGGAAAGAGTATACTTGGTTTTAAGTTTTTTCCTTTCTGCACTTTGAATATATCATGTAACACCTTTCTCGTCATCTAAGTTTCTCCCGAAAAATCTGCTGATAGCCTGATGGGATTTCTCTTGTAAATAACTGTTTTCTTTTCTCTTGCTGCTATTAGAATTATCTCTCTAGGGGCGCCTGGTTGGCTCAGTTTGTAAGTGTCCAATTTCAGCTTGTGAGTTCAAGCCCCACGTTGGGCTCTATGCTGACAGCTCAGAGCCTGGAGCCTGCTTTGGATTCTGCGTCTCCCTTGCTCTCTGCCCCTCCCCCATTCCCATTCCATCTTTGTATCTCTCTCTCCCCGAAGAATAAATAAACATAAAAAATTAAAAAAAATTCTCTATCACTACTTTTCATCACTTTAATTATTATGTGTCTTGGTGTACCTTCTTGGGTTCATACTTTAGGGTTGTCTCTCTGTGCCTCCTGGATCTGGATGTCTGTTTCCTTCCCTAGATTAAGGAGGTTTTAAGCTATTATTTCTTCAAATAAATTTTCTACCTTTGCCCCCATTTCTCTATTGTTTTCTTCTGGAATCCCCTGTAATGTGAATGTTACAGTTTGATGATGTTACTGAGTTCTCTTAACTTATTCTCATGTTTTATAACTCTTTTTCCCCCTTTTCTATTTGGCTTGGTTACTTTTCATTACTCTTTCAGATGGCTGATCCATTCACTTGCCTTTTCTAAATTATTGATTCCCTATAATATATTTTTAATTTTAGATATTGAGTTCTTCATCTCTGACTGGTTCTTTTTAAATTTTCTCTTTGTTGAAGGTTTTACTGAGATTCTCCACTCTTTTCTCAAGTCCAGTGAGCGTCTTTATGGCCCATAATTGGAATTATTAATCAGGCATATTGCTTATCTCCATTTAGCTTTTTTTATGTTGTTGATTTGCTCTGATCTTTTACTTTGTACACATTATTCTGCCTCTTATTTTGTCTAACCCTCTGCATTTGTTTATGTCTATTAGGAAAATCAGCTAAATCTCCTGATATTGAAAGTAGTGGCCTTAGGAAGAAGTCGTCCTGCAGCACAATGTCCCCTGTTTACCAGAAGTAGGCACTTCAGGGGTGTCTCCTTTGTATATTGTATGTGCCCTACTTTTCTTTTTACAGAGAGAGAGAGAGAGAAAGAGAGAGAGAGAGTGCGAAAGTGAGCGAGCAGGGGAGGGGCAGAAGGAGAGGAAGAGAGAGAATCTGAAGCAGGCTCCTTGCACAGAATGGAGCCTAATGCGAGGCTCATTCCCACAACCATGAGATCATGACCTGAGCTGAAATCAAGAGTCAGATGCGTAACTGAGTGAGCCATCCAGGGTACCCCTGTGTATGCCCTGCTTTTGTGGCTGACTGTGTTTGCCTTCAGTTCAGTTGGCTGCAGTAGCCCACTTTGCATGTTGTGACCAGGGTTTGGTCCCTGGGTTGTTAAGGAGCCAGTCTACAGCTGCCATGGGCTTTTAATTGGGCAGTATCAGCAGTTAGACCAGATGTCTGTTGTCATCCTGTTTGCCAGGGCTGCAGTACCACTAAACTGCAGGGTATTCTCCCTGTGTTGTTTTCTGAGATGCTTTTGTTGGTGGATGGGTCCTGCAGTCCAACCAGATGCCTCTCTCCAGTCTGTTGGGGCTGCAGTAGCACTGGTTTGCAAGGTGCTTTCCCTGCCTTCTCCCCTGAGAGGATTTTGTAGGTGGGTGGGGCCAGCAGTCAGATTCGATATCTGCCCCCAATCTGTCTGCTGGGGCTGCAGTCGATCTGGTGTATGTGGTTATCTTCCCTTCTTCCCAAAGCAGGAGTCACTTTGGAGTGGCTTCAGTCCTTGCTGGGACTGTTTACAGTATGGAACCACTTTAGAGAGACTCTTGCTGAGTGTGGTGGGTTGGATCGGTGGATCTGGAGGAAAACCTGGAGGTGGAGTAGGGGGTGTGAGTTAAGTTAGGTTTTGGGTGTTAGTTGCTGGTTCCTGCAAGTGTCCAGCCATCTAGGCTGATAGAGAGGGTGGTGATAAATGGTGCTATTAGCTCTTTCATTCTTGAAGTCTCCTGAAGATCCCTGCCCTTCAAAGACATGTTCTGAGATTAATAAGTAAATTTATTTCATGTATACCCCAGGCACTTTTCCAACTGTTGCTCTATGCTGTATCTCAGCTGGGTTGTTGTTATGCGGGCTCCTTAAGGGGGGGGCTGTTTCCTATCACCCTCTAGCTTTGCCAGAGTTTAAAGGACTAGGAGTTAAGCCCCACTGATTGTAAGTTAAGCCCTGATGGTTTCCAAAGCCAAATGTTATTGGGATTTGTCTTTTCACTGCAGGTCTCCCATGTCTGGAGTGACTGGTGTAGGGTCTGTTCCTTTCCTTTTGCTGTGTTTCTGGTGTCCCTCTCATTTGTGGTTAGTATTGCTGGGAGTTTGGTTCTTAACTGCATGTCCCCTCCCCATTATCCTTTTTGACGTGGCCTCCTCTCTATAATTAACTGTGGAAAGTCTGTTCTGCCAGTCTTCGGGTCATTTTCTGGGTTAGTTGCTGTGATGTGGTCGCTGACTAGGTGTGTTCATGGGATGAGGTGAGTACAGGATTCTTTTAGTTGACATCTTTCCAGAAATCTTCCCAGAAAAGAGAAAAAATATAAAAATAAAGTTAATAAACAATCTGCAAGTTCTACATGAATGAAAAAATAAATAATATTGAGGAACATAAAAGAAGACTTCAAGTAATAGAAAAGCATAGCATATTCTTAAATGAAAAAATAATATAAAATATATTAATTCACTTAAGTAAATAGTAGGATAAATTAAACTCAGTTCAAGTAAAGGTACATTTATTTTGTTAAGTTGGATATAAAATTCATATGTAAAAACAAGCAAGAATGAAAATCCAGAGAGGTTAGAAAAGGGGAGGAGTTAGGGGAGATTAGTTTTGTCAGTTTGGAAAAGGAAAATGGTTTGGGGAGATTAATTTTATCAGAGATAAAAATGACATCTTGGGGCACCTGGGTGGCTCAGTCAGTTAAGCGTCCAGCTTCTGGCTTCAGCTCAGGTCATGATCTCACAGTTTGTGGGTTCAAGCCTCATGTAGGGCTCTGTGATGAGAGCTAGCTCAGAGCCTGGAGCCTGCTTCGGATTCTGTGTCTCCCTCTCTTTTTCTCTGACCCTCCTCTGCTCGTGCTCTCTCTGTCTCTCATAAATAAATAAAAAACATTTAAAAAAATGACATCTTAACTTACAGTAGTTAAAACAGTGTGGTACTGCTATAGGATTTTACAGACAAATCAATGAAACAGACCAGAAAGTCTAGGAATGGATTGAAATCAGACAGAAATTTCACATCTGAAAGCTGTCATCATCAAGACAGTATGGTATTGGCACAAAAACAGACACATAGACCAATGGAATAGAATAGAGAACCCAGAACTGGGCCACAGATGTACGGCCAATTAATTTTTGACAAAGCAGGAAAGAGTATCCGATGGAAAAAAGACTGCCTCTTTAGCAGGTGGTGCTGGGAGAACTGGACAGCAACATGCAGAAGAATGAAAGTAGACCACTTTCTTACACCATACAAAAAATCAACTCAGAATGGCTGAAGGACCTGAATGTGAGACAGGAAACCATCAAAACCCTCGAGGAGAAAGTAGGAAACAACCTCCTTGACCTCCACTGCAGCAATTTCCTACTTGACACATCCCCAAAGGCAAGGGAAATGAAAGCAAAACTGAACTCTTGGGACCTCATCAAGATAAAAAGCTTCTGCATTGCTAAGGAAACAATCAAGAAAACTAACAGGTAACCGGTAGAAAGGGAAAAGATAGTTGCAAATGACATATCAGATAAAGGGCTAATGTCCAAAATTTACAAGGAACTCACCAAACTCCACACCCAAGAAACAAATAACCCAGTGAAGAAATGGGCAGAAGACATAAACAGACACTTCTCCAAAGAGGACATCCAGATGGCCTACAGGCACATGAAATGATGTTCAACATCGCTCATCATCAGGGAAATACAAATCAAAACCACACTGAGATACCACCTCATGCCAGTCAGAGTGGCTAAAATGAACAAATCAAGAGAATATAGATGCTGGCGAGGGTGTGGAGAGACGGGCACCCTCCTACACTGCTGGTGGGAATGTAAACTGGTGCAGCCTTCTGGAAAACAGTGTGGAGGTGCCTCAAAAAACTATCCATAGAACTCCCTTATGACCCAGCAATAGCCCTGCTAGGGATTTACCCAAAGGATACAGAAGTGCTGATGCATAGGAGCACATGTATCCCAATGTTCATAGCAGCACTTTCTACAATAGCCAAATCATGGAAAGAGCCTAAATGTTTATCAACTGATGAATGGATCAAGAAGATGTGATATATATATATATATATATATATATATATATATATACACACACACACACACAATGGAGTACTATATGGCAATGAGGAAGAATAAAATATGGCCGTTTGTAGGAAAGTGGATGGACCTTGAGGGTGTCATGCTAAGCGAAATAAGTCAGGTGGAGAAGGAGAGATACCATATGTTTGCACTCATAGGTCTAACAGGAGAACAGGAGAAACCTAATGGAGGACCAGAGGGAGGGGAAGAGGGAAAGAGAGTTGGGGAGAGAGAGGGACGCAAAACTTGAGAGACTATTGAATACTGAAAACAAACTGAGGGTTGAAGGGGGAGGGGGGAAAAGAGGTGGTGGTGATGGAGGAGGGCATTTGTGGGGAAGAACACTGGGTATTGTATGGAAACTAATTTGACAATAAACTACTTAAAAAAATATTTTAGGCAATGGAAAAAATAAAAATAAATAAAAATGAAGGTCACCATCCTTTTCTACTAATGGGTAGTGGTAAATAAGCACAGAGCAACTATCACTGTCTTATTATGATTAGACCTGGTTTAACAGAAATTTGTCAAAAACTGTGTAAATATGGGTATGTTGTCCATTTTGCCAAGGTAGAGAATTTAATATAGTTGTCAGCATTTGGAAAACTAACAAGAATTCTTCAACAGAAAAAAAAATTAAAAAAAAATAGAAATTTCACATCTTATAAAGATGGCATTTCAGATTAGTGAGAAAAAGATGAGTTACTTAACAAATATTGTTGGATAACCTTGGTAGCCATTTGGGAAAATGAGTAACATCCATACTTCACATTTAACCACTGAATAACTTGTAGTTAGATCAAAGATTTAAATGTAAAATATTGGACCATAAAACTAATAGGAGAAAATGGGAGTGCTTAAAAATTCAGTTTAGGGTGGCTATTTCTAAAATATGATACAAAATTAGGAATCAGTAGATGATATCCTCGAGAGCATGAAACTCAATCCTCTGCATGGAAAAAGGGCATTGTTATAAAGTCAAAAGTCAAATGAGTTACACTCCTATATTATTGCAGTAGAATTGGTACAACTTGCATGTAGGAAGTTTGGAAGTTTAAATCAAAATGAAAAATTACATACTTTAACCTAGGAATTCTAATTCTTTGAGTTTAGTATAATTATATCCATATGTGCAAAAGGATGTATGTACAAAGATGATCTGTATTGCCACTGTAGCACACGACCACAAATTTAATGGCTTAAAACAACAGAAATTTATTCTCCTACAGTTCTGGGTGTCCTAGGTCTAAAATAAGTTTCACTGGGCTAAAGTCAAGGCATGAGTAGGGCTGATGCCTTCTGGAGACTCTAAAGGGAAATTGTGCCTTCTTGCCTTTTTCAGCTTCTAGTGGCCTTTTTTTGGGGGGCTTGTGGGCTCTCCTTCCATTTTGAAAGTGTATCACTCCAGTCTCTGCTTCTCTTGTCACATAGGTTATCTTCTCCCCCATTAATCCTTGCTCCTGCCTTTTCTTACAGACACTTGGTGATAAGCAACTCATCTCAAAATCCTTAATCATATCTGTAAAGCCCCTTTAGTAAGGTAATATATTAACAAATTCTGGGGATTAGGACATGAACATCTTTGAGAGACCACTAATTAGCCTACCACCGACATGTTCTTGCATATCTTCTCTCTGGAAGAGTAAGAAACTATTAATGGTAATTGCCTCTGGAGAGAGGAACTTGGGGACTGAGGGAAAAGGGTGAAACAAAGGCAATTTACTATATGCCCCTTTGTACTTTTTATGTTTGTTTGTCTTTATTCACTCTAACCTTTTTTGTGAACACTATAATGGCCCTTTATTTTAATATTATCACTTGTTTGTTTGTCTTATTTTCTAGACTATAAGTTGTACAAGGGTAGGGACCATTTATATATTTTTTTCCGCAGCTTTATTGAGATGTTGACATATACGCACATTTAAGTTGTACAGTATGATGATTTTGATGTGCATATATATTGTGCAATAATTGCCATAATAAAATTAGTTAGCATTTCTGTCTTCTTACATAATTTCCTTCTTTTGGAGTGTGGTGATAATATTTTAGGTCTATTTTTTAACAACTTTCAACTACATAATACATACTGTTTTATAGTTACCATGCTGTACATAATAGAACTTACTTTTTTTTTTGAGAGAGACACAGAGAACATTAACAGGGGAGGGGCAGAAGGGGAGAGACAGAGAGAGAGAGAGAGAGAGAGAGAGAGAGAGAGAGAGAGAGAGAAAAGAGAGAGAGAGAGGATCCCAAGCAGGCCCCATGCCCTGTTCAGAGCCCAATGTGGGGCTTGATCTCCCGATCATGAGATCATGACCTGACCCAAAATCAAGTTGGATGCTTAACTGACTGTGCCACCCAGGCACCCCCAGAACTTATTCACCTTAAAGCTGGAAGTTTGTAGCCTTTAGCCAACATCTCCTTATTTCCTACAACCCCCAACCCCTGGCAACCACCAGTCTGCTCTCTTGAATTCAGCTTTTTTAGATTGGTGAAGTCATACAGTTTTTGTCTTTCTGTGCCTGACTTACTTCACTTAACACAGTGCCCTAAATATCATCCATGTTGTTGCAAAAGTCTGGATCACTTTCTTTTTTATCGCTGAATAACATTTCATATATTATTTTCTATATGTGTATATATACCTACTATATTTATATTTATACCACATCTTCTTTATCCATGCCACACCTAGGTTGTTTCCATGTCTTAGCTATTTTGGCTTTTTAGTTCTTCTCAGTTTGATAATTGTGGGTGGACGGAGGTAATGGGGCTCCTTACTTCTCTGCCATCTTGCCGCTCCCCCTATTTTGAATGCAACAAATTGGGGATACATATATCCCTTTGAGATTGTGATTTCATTTCTTTTGGATATATACCCAGACGTGGGATGCTAGATCATATGGTAGTTCTACTTTTAATTTTTTGAGGAACCTCCATCCTGTTTTCCATAGTGGCTACAGCAATTTATGTTCTTGCCAACGGTGCACAAGGGTTCCCTTTGATCCACATCCATATCAACACTTGTCCTTTTTCTTTTTGATAATAGCCGTCTTAACAAGTATGATGTGATATCTTATTGTGGTTTTCATTTGCATTCCCCTGATGATTAGTGATATTGAGAATATTTTTCATGAATATGTTGGGCTTTTATTTATCTTTGGTAAAGTATCTGTTTGGATTCTTTGCCTATACTTTTTTTTTTTTTTTTTTTGCTGTTGAGTTGTTTGAATCCCTTACGTATTTTGGATATTAACTTAACAGATGTATAATTGCAAATATTTTCTCACATTCTGTAGTTGTCTCTTTACTCTTTTGATTATTGTCCTTGCTGTGCAGAAGCTGATGCAATTACATTTGTCTATTTTGCTTTTGTGGCTTGTACTTTTGGTGTCATCTCCAAAAAATTATTGCCAAGACAAATGTCAAGGAACTTTTCTCCTATGTTTTCTTCTAGTAGTTTTAGTTTTGGCTCTTACATTTAAGTCTTTAGTCCATTTAGAGTTAATTTCTGTGAATGGTTTGAGATAGGGGTCCAATTTCATTCCTTTGGATGTATATATTCAGTTTTTCAAAAATCATTTATTTAGGAGACTGTTGTTTTACTATTGAGTATTCTTGGCTCCCTTGTTCAAATGTTAATTGACTATAAATATGTGTGGATTCATTTGTGGGCTTTCACTTATGTTTCATTGGTCTATGTGTCTGTTTTTATGCCTGTACCGTACTATTTTGATTACTATAGCTTTGTAATAAAGTTTGAAATTAGGTACTGTGATGCCATCAGCTTTGTTCTTCTATCTCAGGATTGCTTTGGCTATTGGTCTTTTGTTGTTTCACATGAATTTTAGGATTGCTTTATCTATATCTACAAAATTATCATTAAAAATTTCATAGAGGTTCCTTTGATTCTATAAATGGTTTGGGTAGTATGGGCATTTTAGCACTATTAATTCTTCTAATCCATGAACACAAGGTATCTTTCAATTTATTTGTATGTTCCTCAATTTTTAATCAATGGATATGATTTTCAGTGTAGAGATATTTTATCTTTTTGGTTACATTTATTCTTAAGCATATTTTTATTTTTGATGCTATTATGAATGGGATTGTTTTCTTTATTTCTTTTTCAGAAGGTTTAGTGGAAGTTTATAAAAACACCTGATTTTTGTTTAGCGGTGAGCATAGTTGCCTTCTATTCATATCTTGATCACCATTATATTTCCAAAGTCTTTTTCATAGTGGCCCCTTAATAACTACTTATTTAGTAAATCAATGAATGAATATGCTATAATTTATATTAGCTTTATTTCATGTTAGATATTAAATTTTTCCCAATGTTATGCTTTTTTAAAAGTAGCTCTTACCATAGATAGCTGATAATAATAATAATGATAATAACTATATGGTAAATTAATCTTTGACAAAGCCAGGAAGACTATCCAATTGGAAAAAAACAGTCTTCAACAAATGGGACTGGGAAAAATAGAGAGCAGCATGCAAAAGAATGAAACTGGATTACTTTCTTATACCATACACAAAAATAAATTCAAAATGGATCAGAGGCTCAAATGTCAGTCCTGAAATGATAAAAATCCTAGAGTAGAATACAGGCAGTAACCTCCTTTGTATGGTCTGCAGCAATTTCTTTCTAGATAAGTCTCCTGAGGTAAGGGAAATAAAAGCAAAAATAAACTGTTGGGACTACATGAAAATAAAACACTTCTGTACACTTAGGAAACAACAAAACTTAAAGACTACTTACTGAATGGGAGAAGGTATCTGCAAATGACATATCCCATAAAGGGTTAGTATCAAAAATATACAAAGAGTTTATTAAAAAAACTTAATACCCAAAAAATGAGTAATCCAATTAAAAACTGGGCAGAAGACATAAATAGATATTTTTCCAAAGAAGACATCTGGATGGCCAACAGACACATGGCATGATGCTCAACATCACTGACTATCAGGGAAATAACAAATCAAAACTACAATGAGATATCACCTCACATCTGTGAAGATGGCTAAAATCAACAAAACAAGAAACAGCACGTGTTGGTGAGGATGTGGAGAAAGGAGAACACTCTTTTTATTGTTGATTTGTTTGTTTTTTAATATAATTTATTGTAAAATTGGCTAACATAGAGTGTGTAAAGTGTGTTCTTGCTTTTTGAGGTAGATTCCCATGGTTCATCACTTACATACAACAAAGATGTGGTTTATATATACAATGGAATAGTACTTAGCAATGAGAAAGAATGAAATCATGCCATTTGCAGCAATGTGGATGGAACTGGAAGGTATTATGCTGAGTGAAATAAGTCAGTCAGAGAAAGACAGATATAATATGTTTTTCACTCATATATGGATCTTGAGAAACTTAACAGAAGACCATGGGAGAAGGGAAGGGGGAAAATAGAGAGGGAGGGAGGCAAACTATAAGGGTAACCCTCTTGAACTGTTTGTGGGAATACAATCTGGTGTACCACTGTGGAAAACAGCATGGAATTTCCTTAAAAAGTTAAAACAGAACTACCCTAGGATCCAGTGATGCATTACTATGTATTTACCCAACAAGAATACAAAACTACTAACTCAAAGGGATACATACACTCTGGTGTTTACAGCAGCATTATATATAATAGACAAGTTATGGAAAGAGCCCAAATGTCCATCAAATGATGAATGGATGAGGAAGACGTGATATATATATATATACATACACATACACATACACATACACATATACACACACAATGGAATATTACTTAGCTATAAAAAAGTGAAATCTTGCTATTTGCAACATCATGGATATAGCTAGAGTGTATAATGCTAAGTGAAAAAAGTCAGTCGTAGAAAGACAAACACCATGTGATTTCACTCATATGTGAGATTTAAGAAACAAAACAAGTGAACAAAGGTAGAAAAAAGAGAGAGAAAAACGATTAACTATAGAGTACAAACTGATGGTTACCAGAGGGGAGGTAGGTGGGGGTTGGCTTAAATAGGTGATGGAGATTAAGGAATACACTTGTTGGAATGAGCACTGAGTCTTGTACGGAAGTGTTGAATCACTATATTGTACATCTGAAACTAATATTCTATATGTTAACTAACTGGACTTTGAATAAAAACCTTTTACAAAAATAAAGAGGAAAAAAGAATATACTACAAAGCTGTAGTAATCAAAGCAGTATGGTATGGGTAGTACCTCTAATTTTTTTGCTACCCTTTAGTTTATTCTCAACTTTGGTGCATTCTTGCCCTTATTGCCTGGGTTATCTTCTTTAAAAACAAATCTGTTCAGACCCTCAATAAATATATGTTCACTCTTTGCTTGTACTTGACTCCTCCCTGTGTATGAGAATGAATACCACACTTTTAAATTTATTTTTTATTTTTAATTTTATTTTGAGAGAGAGAGCGTGAGAGTGAGCAGGGGAGAGGGGCAGAGTTGGTGAGAGAGAGAGAATCTCAAGCAAGTTCCATGCTTAGCGTGGAGCCTGACACGAGTCTTGATCCCATGACTTTGAGATCATGACCTGAGCTGAGATCAAGAGTTAGATGTTCAACTGACTTATCCACTCAGGTGCCCCTAATACCACACTTAACAAAGCATGGAAGATTGTTCATGTTCTGACAGCCGCCCATTTCTTATAGCTTCCTATCCTAGATTTTCCTACCATATATATCCTCTACTCCAGTCATCAAACTATTTAATTTTTTCTGAATGTAGTTGTCATTGTTATGCCCTGTATCCTTGCTTACAACTGCATTATCAGCCTGTGTTGTTCCCTTTACCTGTCGTACACATTACACATTTTCTAAGTCTGGGAAATGTATGCATCCTTCAAGTTCCAGCTCAAATTTATTCTCTTCTGTGACACTTTCTGCATGCAACCCAAAATAGTCAGATGACCCCCAGTTCTATTTTTTCCAGTGCCTCTGATTTATACTTTTAGTATTATATTCATGACATTGTATTGTAATTATTCAATGTCTATGTCCCTTATATGAGCTGTTCTAGGTCAGGGACCATGTCTTCTTTCTTTCTCTCCATCATCCATAGCACCTAGAACCATTTTGTGAGGTAAGTGCTCACTAAATGTTTGTTCAATAATTATTCATTCATTAATTCTGCAAATAGTGAACATTTTCTGTATGCCATGAACTGTTCTAGGTGTTGCAGATACAATAAGGAAAGAGACAGACCAAATCCTTTCTCTTATGGAGCTTATATTTTAATGAGGAGAAACATAAAATATAGTAAGTAAATAAGAAATATTTCTATTATTTTAGTTTTTAATTCCAGTTAGTTAACATGTCATGTTTTATTAGTTTTAGGTATGTGATCCAGTTCCATGCATCACCTAGTGATCATCAGGACAAGTGCACTCCTTAATCCCCATCACTCATTTCATCCATCTCTCCACCCCTCCTCTCTCGTAACCATCAGGGTATTCTGTATAATATTTCTTGATAGTTATTAGTTCTGTGAAAAATAAAACAGGATAATGGGATAGAAACTATAATATATATTATAGTTTCAAAAGTTACTTGTAGGTTCTAAAAGTTTAATGAATTATAGGAGTAAGAGTGGAAGCAGGAAAATCAGTTACAGTCCTATTGCAATAATCTGAGTAAGAGATGATGGTGGTCTGGACTCAAGTCATGTTGGAGGTGGTGAGACATGCATAGGGTTTCAGGATATGCTTAGAATGTGGAGCTATCATTATTTATTACTTGCCCATGGGAAAGGTAGAGAGAGGGAAGGAAAGGGAGGAATAGAAAGATTAAGGGTGAGTCACAAGTGTTTTTGCCTTGAGCATCTGGATGGTGTGTGAATGTGTGTGTGGGGGGAGGGGGGAGAGAGAGAGTGAGCGAGCGTGAAAGGGAGAGAAGAGAGAAAGAGAGAAAAGATATTGGGAGTTCTGTCTGGATATAAAAAAAACTTGAGATGCCTATTTGAAATGGATAAATCAAGGGTAGCTTTTGTCGGTCTAGAATTTTTATCAGCTGTGTAGCAGAAGCAAAACTTAATTCCCCTATGCGTATTTCTCTGATTTGTGAGAGCAGAAGTGAGAGAAGGGAAGCATTTTAACTATTAAAAATTAGTTTGCTTATGCATTAAAATTGCTAGAGTTTACCTGTTTTTCTTCTATTTTACCTTTTGCAAATGCTAGATGGAGACAAGATGTTTGCCCCTCCTGTTTCTCATTCAGTTTTCAAAATAAACTGACCCACACACTGGCCCTTAACAAGAGCCATGTTGGTCTTTGAAGGTTGATAACAGTTGTGGATAGTTTGGCTAGAAGTCAACTGGTGGGTGGCAGGGAAAAGAACTGATTAGTCAGAGTCAAACACAGATATTAGTTCCCCAGTATAGAAGAGAATTTGTTGGTATCAAAATATTCTTAGAAGACACTACTAAACAGTAAGGATGATTGTTCAGTATTGTGTTTGGCTTTTTTTGAAACATTAGACCCTGGAGTTTGCATACCAGTCCAGTGAGGCTACAGACAAAAACTGCTAGTGCAGATTCAGGATTTAAAAATTTCTAGAACTCTAGGCTATATTCTAGGAAACTACTGCCAAGGTGGGGCTTGCCATAGAGATCTGCTTTTTCTGCCCCAGAAAATAATTGCTTTTTGAAATATATCCTTAAAAGGAAAAGCTTTGTTTGCTATAATCTCTTAGCTGGATTCAGGAAGGGGCTAATTTGGCTTTGATAGGTAATGGGCATGGATGGAGTTGTCATAGTCTGTGTCTAGAAAAAACAGGAAAACTATTTTTTTCTCAAAGCCATTTTCTCAAAAGATCAAATTTAACTGTTGGCCCTTTTTCTATTGGTGTGCTGGAGGTTTGATGTTCTCCTCCTGGCTGCTGGTATTGTTATCAGTGAGTTAATTATCAGCTTATAAGAGTTCGTGGTTAAGACCCTGCAATTATAATTTTTATCCCAACGCATTTACCTTTAGATTGATAAGTAGCAGATATAAAAAAGCTCATTGTTTATGATCCATAAGACATAGTACATCATGCAGATTTGTGGGAAGAATTTCAGAACAGGCATTAAAAATAATAAATTATTATTAATGAGGAAACCCTCTTCAACTCTACCATCTTGACTCTTGGGATGCAGCTGATAAGCAGCCACCCATGTTTTCTTATTGGCTTGAAACACATGGATCCAACAGAGTAAACATTTTGCTGTTCTGTGAACACTTTTCCAACCCCTTTTCTTACTTGCTCCTAACTCAGTTTCACTTGGGTTTCAAATGTGAACAACAAAGTCTAATGGAATTTATTGTTTGTATTTTTTTAAACAAATGGTTGTTAAGGAACATCTGGTTGCAGTTAATGGTTGTGTGTGTGTGTGCGCGTACGCATGTGTCTATGTGTGTATGTGTCTTAACTTATAAAGTTCATTTCCGGATTCAGATCTGTTCCTGAAGAGACTTTGTTAATTACACATTTTAGAGTGTGAAATGCAAAGTAAGTTATTTATTTTTCATTTCTCCTCATGTACCAAGCAACAGATGCCTGAAATTTCTCCACTGTTCAGTTTTAATAGCGCAAACACAGTGTTGCAGTATTCTTTGTTACATTTGCCTATGGCAAAGAAGTTTAGGGGTTGACAAGATCTTAATTATTTTGTGCCATTATTTCTGGAATGGGGAAATTAATATGCTCTTGACATTTTTGACATTTGGATAGTTCTTCATTGTGTTTTCTCTGGGCATTGCTAGTTGTCCAGTATCTTAGCTGTCCATCCCTATCATGTAATGAGTGCCAGCAGTTCTCCCCGAGTCATTATGCCAAACAAAATCTCCTTCACACATTTCCAAGTCTCCCCTGCATATAGTACTGCTTGAGATTGAGAACTATTGATGTTATTTTAAACTTCCCATATTTTAGAGTGGGAGACTGAAGACTAGAGACCTGCTGAAAGTTAAACAACTGGTGACAAAACTAGACTAAAACTCAGCTCTCCTGAATTTTGCCTAGTGTCCTTTCTTGTTATGTATATTTTAAGGCTCATTTAAATACTTTAGGCTGATGTCTTTCCTACTTTTAGGGAGTTTTGACTGGTGGGAAGGTATTCCAAGGCATACATATGGTGAAAAGGTAGTAGTAGAATCTGGAATTTAAGGATTAATATATTCCGGAGGGAACTTGGGTGGCTCAGTCAGTTAAGTGTCTGACTTCACCTCACAGTTTGTGGTTTCGAGCCCTGTGTCGGGCTTTGTGCTGACAGCTTAGAGCCTGGAGCTTGCTTCAGATTCTGTGTCACCCCTTCTCTCTGCCCCTCCCCTGCTTGTGCTCTGTCTCTCTCTGTTTCTCAATAATAAATACATGTTAAAAATTTAAAAAATTAAAAATAAAGAAAAATATATTACAGTTTTTATTCATCTATGAAGTTTTGCTCATGTGTGCTGTATGGCACCTTGGGAAATTGGTACCTCTCGTGAGCCTCTGCTTTCGAAATAATATAAATGGGAAGGGGTGGTGATATGAAGAATATTACTTAAAGATCTCAAAAGAGGTCATTTTTAAGTTGAATGCAATTAAATATTTACAATCCATTCTCTCTTATCCTCTCCATAACCCCTTCCCAGTATTCACTAGAAATCAGGTATAAATACAAGCTTCTGTATTTTTTTCTTCAGTCACCTCTTCCTCATAAGTTATAGATGACATATTGATGTATAAATCTCTCATTGTCTAGTTATTTAGCTCAGGTCAGAGTGTGACCTCATAAGGTGCCTGGCAAATGTTCCTGCTTGTGGAAATGGTTGTGAACTTACTACCAGGTCAAGTGGTGGCATCTAGGTCTCTTGCCTTTGTCACTGGTGACATTGAGGCAAATGAATAAATAAATAAACACAGAACAGTCTTCTCTGCTATAGGGTTTCTGCTTGAGATTACCAGTTGTGATTAGATCTTTCATGGATAAGAGAAAGAATTGAAAGAATAAGTTGGAGCTTTCTGAAGATCCCTGATGACTTGTCTTCTTCTGGACAGCCTGTTGTTTTCCATTTATTTTCCCCTTGTTTTCCATGTTAAGCTTCCCTTTGGAGGATTTTCCTCCATCTGCCTGTTTAATTCCAATTTAATAATGCCAAAATGTTTTCTGAGTACACTTAGGCAGTCTGCATTTGGTCTGAGAAGAGAAGTGATATTTTTCTACCCTTTTATCTCTTACTCCATTTAGTAGCATTTTTAATGTTATCTTTAAGCTTAGTATGGTTACCCCTACCCCTTCTCCTAGGTGAGCCACAACTACAAAGATCTTACCTATCACCAGAAAAGAAAGTCAACTTCCTGGATTCTAAATGCTTTGGGCAAATAGAGTTAATAATTTGCTTTGGGCAGAGACCCTTTTAGGTTCTACCATCTGTTCCAATTCATGAATAGATCCAAGGCCTTTTTTTGTTTTGGGGGTTATTTTAAAAATACTTTTATTGAGATACAATCAACATACCATATAATTCACCCATTCATACTGTACCATTCAGCGGTTTTTAGTATATTTATAGAGTTGTGCAACCATTACCGAAGTCCATTTCAGAATGTTTTTATCACTCCAAAAAGAAACCTTGTACTCTTACAAAGGACTACTCTTAAGCCTGGGTTGCTGTTTGTTGAGAGCTTATTCTGTGCACTGAGCTGAATATTTGCATGTATTATCTCAATTAAAATTTGTAACAATCCTGTAAGGTATGGACTAATAGTATCCCCATTTTACAAATGAGGAAACTGAGGCATGGGGACATTTCTCATTTTTTATAGTTTATTGTCAAATTAGTTTCCATATAACACCCAGTGCTCATCCCTACAAGTGCCCTCCTCCATGTCCATCACCCCCCATCCCCTTTCCCCCTCCCCTTTCAGCCCTCAGTTTGTTTTCAGTATTCAAGAGTCTCTCATGATTTGCCTCCCTCCCTCTCCCTATTTCCCCCCTTCCCCTCCCCATGGTCCTCTGTTAAGTTTCACCTGTTAGACTTATGAGTGAAAATATATGGTATCTGTAGCATGGGGACATTTAAAACATGTTCAGAATCAAACAGGTTTTATTTTTATTTTTTTTAGTTCATTTATTTATTTTGAGAGAGAGAGAGCCAGTGACTATGAGCTATTGGGGGAGGAGCAGAGACAGAGAGAGAGGGAGGGAATCCCAAGTAGGCTCTGCACTGTTAGTGCAGAGCCCGATGCAGGTCTCAAACTCATGAACTGTGAGATCATGACCTGAACTGAAATCAAGAGTCAGATGCTTAACCCACTGAGCCACCCAGGTACCCCAGGATCAAACAGGTTTTAAGTAGTAAAGCTTGGATTCAAATGCAGGCTATCTGACTTCATAGCATTTTTAAAAGTTTTTATTTAAATTCCAGTTAGGTAACATATGGTATAATATTAATTTCAGGTGTACAGTAGGTGATTCAACACTTCCTGGTGCTGATCACACCAAGTACACTCCTTAATTCCCACCCCCACCCCACTCTTTTCTGGTAACCGTCAGTTTGTTCTGTATAGTAAGAGTTTCTTTCTTACTTTGTCTCACTCTCTCTGTCACTCCCTCCCTCTTTTTTTCTTTGCTCATTTGTTTTGTATCTTAAATTGCACATATGAGTGAAATCATATGGTATTTGTCTTTCTCTGACTGACTGACTTCAATTAGCATTATGCACTCTAGCTCCATCCATGTCGTTACAAATGTCAAGATTTCATTCCTTATTATGCCCGAATACTATTGCATATTATGCGTGTGTGTGTATATATATGTATATATATATACACACATATATATATATGTGTGTACACATACACATGTATCTATCTATCTATCTATCTATCTATAGCTATATATAAACGCACACACCACATCTTTGTCCATTCATCAATAGATGGACACTTGGGCAGCTTCCATATCTTGGCTATTGTAAATAATGCCATTGTAAACATAGGGGAGCATGTATCTCTTTGAATTAGTATTTTTGTATTCTTTGGGTAAATACCCAGTAGTGCAATTGCTAGATTGTAAGGTAATTCTATTTTTAACTTTTTGAGAAACCTCCATGCTGTTTTCACAGTGGCTGCAAAAATTTGCATTATCATGCTGCATGAGTGTTCCTTTCTTTCCACATCCTCACCAACAGCTATTGTTTTTTGTGCTGTTAATTTCAGCCATTCTTACAGATGTAAGGTGATATTTCACTGTAGATTTAATTTACATTTTCCTGATGGTAAGTGATACTGAGCATCTTTTCATGTGTCTGTTGGCCATTTGTATGTCTTACTTGGAAGAATGTCTATTCATGTCTTCTACCAATTTTTATTTATTTTTTATTTTTTTAAAATAGTTTATTGTCAAATTGGTTTCCATACAACACCCAGTGCTCTTCCCCATAAGTGCCCTCCTCCATCACCACCACCTCTTTTCCCCCTCACCCTTCCCCTTCAACCCTCAGTTCATTTTCAGCATTCAATAGTCTCTCAAGGTTTGCATCCCTCTCTCTCCCCAACTCTGTTTCCCTCTTCCCCTCCCCCTGGTCCTCCATTAGGTTTCTCCTGTTTTCCTGTTAAACCTATGAGTGCAAACATATGGTATCTGTCCTTCTCTGCCTGACTTATTTCACTTAGCATGACACCCTCAAGGTCCATCCACTTTCCTACAAATGGCCATATTTCATTCTTTCTCATTGCCATGTAGTACTCCATCGTGTATATATACCACACCTTCTTGATCCATTCGTCAGGTGATGGACATTTAGATTTTTTCCATGATTTGGCTATTGTTGACATTGCTGCTATGAACATTGGGGTACATGTGCTCCTATGCATCAGCACTTCTGTATCTCTTGGGTAAATCCCTAGCAGTGCTATTGCTGGGTCATAAGGGAGTTTTATGGATAGTTTTTTGAGGAACCTCCACACTGTTTTCCAGAGCGGCTGCACCAGTTTACATTCCCACCAACAGTGTAGGAGGGTGCCCGTCTCTCCACACCTCGCCAGCATCTATAGACTCTTGATTTGTTCATTTTAGCCACTCTGACTGGCGTGAGGTGGTATCTCAGTGTGGTTTTGATTTGTGTTTCCCTGATGATGAGTGATGTTGAGCAGCGTTTCATGTGCCTGTAGGTCATCTGGATGTCCTCTTTGGAGAAGTGTCTGTTCATGTCTGCTGTCCATTTCTTCACTGGGTTATTCTACCCATTTTTAAAGTGGATTATCTGTTTTTACGGTGTTGTGTTTTGTGTTTTTAAAATATATTTTGGATATGAACCATTTATTGGATATGTCATTTTCAAATATCTTCTCCCATTCTTTAAGTTGCCTTTTAGTTTTATTGATTGTTTCCATCACTCTGCAGAAGCATTTTATCTTCATGTAGTCCCAAGAGTTTATTTTTGCTTTCATTTCCATTGCTTCAGGAGACCTATCTAGAAAAAAGTAGGTATGGCTAATGTCAGAAAGGTTATTGCCTGTTTTCTTCCATGATTTTTATGGTTTTTGGGGCTTATATTTAGGCCTCTGATCCATTTTGAATTTATTTTCTGTGTGGTGTAAGAAAGTGGTTCAGTTTCATTCTTTTTATGTTGCCATCCAGTTTTCCCAAAATTATTTCTTGAAGAGGCTGTGTTTTTTCCCCGTTGATTGACCATATAATTGTGGATTTTTGTCTGGGTTTTCTATTCTGTTTTAATGGTTTATGTTTTTATTTTTGTCCTCATACCATACTGTTTTGATTACTAGAGCTCTGTAATATAACTTGAAGTCCAGAGTTGTGATGCTTTCAATTTCGTTTTGTTTTGTTTTGTTTTTCAAGATTACCTTGGCTATTCAAGGTCCTTTGTGTTTCCATATAAATTTTTGGATTGTTTGTTTTCTGTGAAAAATGTTGATGGTATTTTTTAGAGGTTGAATTAAATGTGTATATTGCTTTGGATAATATAGACATTTTGACAATATTCATTCTTCCAGTTCATGAGCATGGCATGTCTTTCCATTTCTTTGTGTCATCCTGAATTTCTTTAATCAGTATATATAGTTTTTAGATACAGGGTTTTCACCTCTTTGGTTAGGTTTATTCCTAGGTATCTTACTTTTGTTGCGGTTGTAAATGGGATTGTTTTCCTAATTTCTCTTTCTACTGCTTCATTATTGGTGTATAGAAATGCAGTAGGTTTGTTTATGTATGTTGATTTTGTTTCCTGCACCTTCAGTGAATTCATTGATCAGTTTTAGCAGTTTTATTGTGTGGAGTCTTCAGGGTTTTCTGTATATGGTGTCATTTCATATGCAAATTGTGAAAGATTTACTCCTCCTTTCCCACTTTGGATTCATTTTATTTCTTTTTGTTGTCTGATTGCTGTGGCTGGCACCTCCAGTACTATTTTGAGTAGAAGTGTTAAGAGTGGAAATCCTTGTCTTGTTCCTGACCTTAGAGAAGCAGCTGTCAGTTTTTCCCCATTAAGGATGGTATTAGCTGTGGGTTTTTCATAAGTGACATTTATTAGGTTTAGACATATACCCTCTAAACCTGCTCTGTTTAAAAAATTTTTTTTCTTTATCACTATATTTGACAGTTTCATTACAATATGTCTTGGTATGGATATCCTTTTGTTGATTTTGTTGAAGGTTCTCCTTGCCTCCTGGATATGGATATCTGTATCTTCTTCCAGATTAGGGAAGTTTTCAGCTGTTTCTTAAAATAAATTTTCTGCCCGTCTTTTCTCTGTCTTCTTCTGGGACTCCTATAATACAAATATTACTATGTTTGATGGAGTCACTGAATTCCTGAACTCTTTTTTTGTTTTATATAATTTGTTTTCTCTCTGTTTTTGTTCAGTTTGGCTACTTTTCATTATCCATCTTCTAGACCTTTAATTTAGTTTTCTGCTTCTTTCAGCCTGCTATTCTTTACATGAAGCATGTTTCTAATCTCATTCATTCCACTCTTCATCTCTAATTGTTCTTTTTTTATTTCTGTGTTAAGAGTTTTTCTGATGTCTTCCACTCTTTTTTCAAGTCTAGGGGGTATCCTCATGATCATTGCTTTAAATACTCCATCAAACAAATACTTTTATCTTCTCTTCTTAGATTTCCAGCCATGGTCTTGTCCTATTCTTAAATCTGGGACAAATTTCTCTGTCTTCTCATTTTGTTTAGACAAATGTATCTGTGCCTGTTTCTCTGTGTTAGGAAAGTAAGCTATATTTCCTGTTCTTGAAGGTAATGGTATTATGAAGAAGAGGTCTTGTTTTGTTTTCTGTTCCTTGTAGTGTCCCCTGTTCTACAGGGCCTGGTGCTTCTGGGAATGTCTCCAATGTGTGCTCTGTGTACCCTGCATTTGTGTCCTGACTGCTTTATCATGCAGGCCAGTTGTTTGCAGAGGCTCTCTTTTTCTGTTGTGGGCAATGTTTGGTCCCTGGTCTGAATCTGGCAAGTGTTTGCTAGGTATGCTCTGGTCTGTTTGTGAAATGAGATCTGTTGTCACCACCACCAGAACTGAGGCTCTGCAAAACTCCTAGGTCAGTAGACATGGTGTGCGCTGGGGTTGGGCTGGTCTTCTGGGGAAGGGGGACTGCCACGCTGAGTCTGAATGGAGCATGACTGGGAAGGGTGGTTTCAATACAGCACAGGCAGGTGGACGGGGTTTTGTATAAGCAAGTTATGTAGTGAGTGTCAATGTTGCATTAGTTTCCAGAGGTGGCTCTGTGTTTATGCTGAGAGAAAGTAGAGGGAAATAGTGTTTTCCAGTTTCTTTGTTCCCAGAAAGGTCTTTCCATGAACGCTGCCTCTCTGGGACATACTCCAAAATGAGCACCCACCCCCCCTACTATGTGCTCAGGTGCTCTTCAGATCACTGTTTCAATGCTGAATGTCCAGGCATTGTTTGCCTTTCTTCTTTCCAAGAGCTGCACAATGCATTTTGGGCTCTGTCTGAGCCAAGCCCACTGACCTTGAAAGCAACAGGCTTTAAGCTCCTCTGGTTGCAACAACTCACAAAAATTGGCCCCTCTCACTTGACAAACCAATTGCTATGGGGATTTGTTTTCCCCATGTTGAGCTCCTCCATGTACTAGTCTGTCTCTGACCCTTCTCACTGCCTCCCCACTGCAGTGGCCATGGCCTTTTTTTTCTCCCAAGCTCCGTCTTTGCACTTCCTACCTTCTTTGATGTGGTCTCATCTCTATCTTTAGTTGTGGAGTTTGTTCTGCCAGTCTTAAGGTCGATTTCTGGGCTACTTAAGGTGATTTAATAGTTATCTGGTAGTGTACATGGGATGAGGAGTGTGTAGGGTCCTCTTACACTGCCGCCATCTTTCTCTTCTCTCCCCTGACTCCATAGCTTTTAACACATTGGTCATGTGATAGGATCAAGCACAGTCTTCCCTCCTTTTTGTCAGTGTGAACCATGATTTGAAATGTTCTATTATAAACTGGTGAGTGAACCCCTGAGTTGCCAGAGGGAAGGAGGGTGAGAGAAAGGGCATAATGAGTGAAGAGCAGTGGGAGATATAGGCTTCCAGTTATGAAATGAGTAAGTCACGGGATAAAAGGCTCACCATAGGGAACATAGTCAGTTATAATGTAATAGCATTGTATGGTGAGAGGTGGTAGTTACACTTGTGAGCATAGCATAGTGTTTAAACTTGTCTAATCACCATGCTGTACATGTGAAACTAATTTAACATTGTATCTTAACTATACTCAAAATAATATGTGAGTAAATTAGTATTGATTGATTACTTGCTATATATCAGATACTGGTACAGAAGCAAAGTGGCGTACAGAGAAGACTGAAACAGAAATCATATCCTTAAGAAGTTTCCCATCTAGTTGATTGCTGGTTTATAATACAGCACCACACTTTAGAGGTGGCATACACATGCCACAGATGGTTGATACTGTTAAGCTTAGTAAAAGGTGAGAGTAATGTGGGCTGGTGTGATTAAAGAAGGCTTCTAGAAAGAAGTAGGTTCTACCTAAATGTAGATGAGAACAACAAACAAGCATAGGGGTTTGAAGGCCTGGAAGCATGTCAGGAGAATCTTTAGATAGATTGGAGATTGGAAGATGGTGAGGGAGATTGTGCAAGTCAAACTGTGAAAGGCCTTGCATATTAGGCAAAGAGTACATTCATTCATTTAATGTATCTTTTTAAGAAATGTTTATTGGGGCACCTGGGTGGCTCAGGCAGTTAAGCATCTGACTTTGGCTCAGGTCATGATCTCACAGTTCATGGGTTCGAGCCCCACGTTGGGCTCTATGCTGACAGCTAAGAGCCTGGAGCCTGCTTTAGATTCTGTGCCCCTCTGTCTCTCTCAAAAATAAACAAACATTTTAAAAAAATTTAAAACTTTATTTTTGACAGAGAAAGAGAGAGGGAGAGAATGAGAATAAGTGGGGGAGGGGAAGAGATAGAGAGGGAGACATAGATTCCAGGCTCCAAGCTCCTCCCTGAGCTATCAGCACAGAGCCCAATGTGGGGCTTGAACCCACAAACTGTGAAATAATAATGTGAGCTGAAGTTGGACACTTAACTGACTGAGTCACCCAGGTGCCCCATTTAGTGGATGTTTATTGAACAATTACGATGCACCGTGTACTTATGTGCACCATGCACTTATGTAAACAGTGGAGTAGAGCAGAAGGCAGAAGGCAAAAACACCTGTCCTCAAAGAACCTAAATTCTGTTTGAGGAAGTAGATGACAAATAAGTGAGTTATATAATCAGATGGTATGATTGGTCAAGGGGGTGGGATAGGTTTTGTCAGCTATCCCACCAGTATAAGAGGTAGTAACTGCAAATTTATCATTTTAACTTTTCATTTAGATAGTAGAGAGCTGTTAACAAACTTCTCTTATTATGTGTTGGTATAGCATTTATCCTAGTGATTGCAAGGGAAGAAGTGATTTAGAAGTGCGAAGTTAGGTGTGCAGAGTCATAGAGGTAGGCAGAAAGGTCAAGGGTAATTCAGAGCTGGGTCTGGCTTGTTACTCTGAGTCTACTTGTTGTGGTATTGTGGAAAAAAGCCACTGGATTTGAATCCATATGGTTTGGACTCTGCCAATAACCTTAGGTCACTTCAATTCTCTAAGCTTTGTTTCATCTTCTGTACCGTAGCGTTAGAAATACCTAACTAACGAGTGTTTTCTGGATTACATAGCCTAATATGAATAAAAATTGTATTAATTGTGTAATACTGTACAATGTTAAGAGTTACAAACAGTGCCTGTGAACATTGCATTTTCATTATTTTCAGTCTATCTATAGTTCTCATAGTGCATGTAATTTTTTGTGTCAATGAAGTCATAAGTTACAATTCTAAATCACAAAGTACAATTAATATAAAATACCCTATAAGATGTACTGTCCTGGATACTGGGAGAACAGTGGTGACCAATACTGTTTTTACCCGAGGAAGTTTTCTTTCTTCCTCATTCAAGGCTGCCAGCATGAAAGATGGGAAACTTGGTTGTAGAGTAGGTAGTCTGTATATACAGTGCTTGGCCATACTCTTTCTGCAGCCTTGTCCAGTCCGGCAACCAGCCTTCCACTGAACCATGTTATCACTGAACCCTGATATTTCTCTTTATCTCTCAGTTTCTTTGTCTTTCTTTTTGTCTGTCTCTATCATTTATTCCTTTGCAGCTGTATTACCTTCTGCCGAAGCACCCTTCCCAGCCACGTTTTTTTAACAACCTCTAATTTCACATCCTCAGCTAACGCTTCCCCTTCTCCAGGAAGCTTTCTCTGATATTTTCCCCACTGTCAGAATTACTGTATTGAATTGCATTTGATTCTTGAGTCACCATCACCAGAATGAGCTCCTTAAAGGTAGGATTGTATTTTGTCTCTCTTTCGGTCCTGGTGCTTAGTGCTGCCATTAGTATTAAGGAAATGCTTGATGACTGAAGAAATCATAACTATATGATTTATGTAAGAAAATATATCTTATTTGTCTTGTCTAAGAAAATTTTCAACAGTGCTGTATTTATGAATCTTTAATGAACTTAAACATAATCAAAGGCCTAGTGACTGAAGAGTATATCAGAGAGAGACTGTAGAATGTAGTAATAAGGCTATACAACAATTATGAGAATATAATTCTAGATCCAGATTATATTGCAGCTCCTTCTATTCTTGGAGATTGGACTTGGAAGCAAGTCTCTCTGTGACTCACTTTTCTCATCTGTAAAATAAGGATCATAATCATCCCTGTACCTCAGGGTTATTTTGAGAGTTACACAAATTTATATATATATATATATATGCATATATATATATATATGCATATATATATATGTATGTATATATACACATATATACACATATATATGTATATATACATAATATTTGACACTTCCTAATACATAATAATACTCTGTAAATGTTAGCTTTTCTTATCTAAATCAAATAGGGTAACCCCGCATATCTATGGACAACGTAGTTTGATCTCTTTAACTTGAACATAATTGAAAACAGACATTTCCTGAGTGCCTGCTACAAGCTAGGTACTGAGAGAGGGTTGGATAAAACTTGGTATCTGCTGCCTTCAGGAGTCTTTCCTTCTTGTTTTGAAAGATTTTCCCGCTGAAAGTCCTTGATATTCTAAGATTTTGGTCACATCATATTAGCATCTGTCCTAAGAGTTTCTTGTAAAAGTTTCAGTAGTTCACACCATGTGATTACTCAACAAAGAGTTTTTCTTCTGCACACAGTGATAGCTACTGGCATATTTCTCAAAGATGTCTACAGGCTTTCTTACGGTCTCAATTTCAAGTTCTTTTACCTCAGGCAACTACTGATCTGTTTCTATGCCTAGAATTGTGTCATTCTGAGAATACTCATTAAATGGAATCCTATAGTATGTGAACTTTGGAGATTGGCTTTTTTCACTTCACATAATGCCCTTATGATCCATCCAAGTGTGTCAATAGTTTACTACTTTTTTTTTTTCGGCTGAATAGTGTCCTACTGTATGGATGTACTAATTTGTTTATCCATTCTCCAGTTGAGAGACATTTGGATTGTTTGTAGTTTTTGGTGATTACAAATACAGCTGCTTTAAACATTGTCACATAGGTTTTCATGTGAATGCAAACTTTCATTTCTAGAGGGTAAATGCCCAGGGATGGGATTGTGGGCTCATATATGTACATGCTTAATTTTATAAGAAACTGAATAGCATTTTTCCAGAGTGGCTATACCAATTTATATTCCCACTAGCTATGTATGATCATTCCATTTTCTCTGTAACCTTGCCAGCACTCGGTATTGTCACTATATTTTATTGTAGCCATGCTAATAGCTGTGTAGTGGTATCTCATATGGGCCTTAATATGCTATTCCTTAATGGCTAATTATGTCAAATAGCTTTTTTTTTTGAGAGAGAGAGAGCGCGAGCGAGCGAGCAAGACAGAGCGCAAGAATCTCAAACAGGCTCCACACTCAGTGTAGAGCCTGATATGGGGCTCAATCCCACAACCCTAGGATCCTGACCTGAGCCAAAATCAAGAGTTGGATGCTCAACTGACTGAGCCACTCTCAGGTGCCCCTGAATATCTTTTCATGTGCTTATTTGCCATCTGTATATTTGCTTTCATCAAATGTCTGTTCAGTTGTTTTGCCCAATATCTAATTGAGTTGTTTGTTTTCTTTATTATTATTATTTTTTAAATGTTTATTTTTCAGAGAACAGAGCACAAGTAGGGGTGGGGCAGAGAGAGATGGAGACACAGAATCTGAAGCAGGCTCTTGGCTCTGATCTGTCAGCACAGAGCCCGATGTGGGGCTTGAACTCCGGAACTGCGAGATCATGACCTGAACTGAAGGTTCATATCTTTAGTGGCTTAACTGACTGAGCCAACGAGGCACCCCTATTTTCTTACTTCTGTGGTTTAGTAAATCCTTCATGTATGCTGGATATAAGTCCTTTATCAGATATGTAATTTGCAAATACTTTCTTCCGTTCTGTGGCTTAATTTTGAAACTTCTCATTAGAGTCTTCAATAGAGCGAAAGTTCTTAGTTTTGGTGAAGCCCAATGTATTGACTTTTTCTCTATGTATTGTGCTTATGGTGTCCAAGAACATGTCACATAACCCTAGATTACTAAAATTTTTATCTTCTGTTTTCTTGTAGAAGTGTCATAGTTTTAGGGTTTTTATTTATTTATTTATTTGTTTGTTTTTTTATTATTAGCAATCATGCCCAGCATGGAGCCCAGTGCAGGGCTTGAACCCACAACCCTGAGATCAAGACTTGAGCTGAAATTGAGAGTCAGACACCCAACAGAGCTACCGAGGCACACCCAGGTTTTACATTTAGATCTATAGTCTACTTTGAGTTCATTTTTGTATAAGATGCAAAGTTTAGGTTGAAGTGGTTTGCTTGTTTGTTTTTTTCTATGTATATCCAATTGCTCCACAAAATTTGTTGAAAAAATTCTTCTGCTGCTCAATTCTGACACCTTGGGAAATCATTTAACCTCTCATGGCCTAACTTTTCTTTTCTCAAAAAATGGGGATAATAATAGGACCTAACCTCTAAGGTTCAAATGAGGATTCCAGACTATATGTGTAAACACCTAGCACACAGTAGATAGTAGTAGCCATTACTATTACTTATAGAGTTTCAAATTTTGGTATTTTATGTTTTGATTTATGAAATTTGATGACATATAATACACCATCTCTTTCAATCCCTTCCATGGATGTTGGAGAACATGGATCAG
>PISW01005642.1:0-128420 GCA_004023785.1 Mungos mungo
GTTCGTCCGAGGCATCTGTGAAAACCTCAGCTGACCCAAAAAATTATTTGTTGACCACTGAGATAACAGGAGAAAGACTTTGGGGGACACACATGACCAGGAATAGTCAAAAGTAGGACAGAAACGTTTCCAAACCAATAAACGACCATAACCACAACAACCAGTAACAGCAAACCATGGGAAGGAGGTAGAATCTGATGCTCAGAGTTGCCACATTATAATATTCAAAATCTCCAGTTTTCAACAAAACATTACAAGGCATGCAAAGAAATGGGAAAGTATGGCCCATAGACAGGAAAAGAATTAATAAAACTGTCCCTGAAGAACTCCAGACATTGGGTTTACTAAAGACTTTAAACCAACTATTAAATATGCTCAAATAGCTAAAGGAAACCACATATAAAAAATTAAAGGAAACCATGGAATGATGTTTCACCACATAGAGAAGCAATAAAGAAAATTTATAAAACTATAAAAAGGACCAAATAGACATTCTGGCACTGAAAAATACAACTGGGATGGAAAATTCACTAGAGGGACTCCATGGCAAATTTGAGCACAGAGAAGAAATAAACAGAGAACTTGGACACAAAACCATAGCGATTACCCAATGTGAGGATCAGAAAGGAAAAGGAATGAAGAAAAATGAACAGAGCTCAAGAGGCCTATGGAACACCATCAGACTTCCCAACATATGCATGATAGGACTTCCAGAAGGAGAGGAGAGAGAAAAGAGGTAAATATAATATTAAAAAAGTAATTATCAAAATGTCTCAAATTTGATGAAAGATGTAAATATTCATGTACCTGAATTTCAGTGACTCCAAAATAGGAGGAAACTCAAAGAGATATACATAGAGACACATTACAATCAATCAAAAACCAAAACCAGAAATTCCTGAAAGAGATAAGAGAGAATAGACTGATCATGTACAAAGTTGTCCCAATAAGAGTAACAGTGGATTTTTCAACAGAAACCACAGAGGCCAGAATGGCATATTCAAAGTGCTGGGGGGAGAAAGAAGAGCACCTGCCAACCAAGACTTCCATATCTGTCAAAACTCTCCTGGAAAATGAAGGAGTAATCTAAACATTCCCAGATAAACAAAACCTGAGAGAGTTCGTCACTAGTAAACCTGCCTAATAAGAAATGATAGAGGGAGTCCCTAAGGCTGAAACAAAAGGACACTAGAGTGTATCTCAAACCCATGAGAAGAAAAAAGAACATCACTAAAGGTACTCACATTACTTAAGTTTACTTATAGAAGTCAGTATTAATTTTTTGTTCTACAATGTCTCTTTTCTTCCTGCATGATTTAGAAGACAAGTGTAAAGAACAATAATTATAAATCTATGTTTTGACATACAGTGACAACAGCAACATGAAGGCACAGAGCTATAAAGAGGGAGAGTTTTTGTACACTACTGAGACAAAGTTGGTATTAATTTGAAATACATTATTATAAATTACTATGTTAATTGTAATCCCTTCGATTGGGGTAACCACTTAGAAAATAACTGCAAATCTGTATAGTAAAAGAAACAAGAGGGGAATCAAACTGGTACACTTGAAAATATTATCTGACACAAAAGAAGGCAGTGATGGAAGAACTGAAGAATAAAAAATATATAAGACATATTGGGGAACAAATAGTAAGATGGCAGAAATAAATCCTTCCAATCAGTAATTTCACTAAATATAAATGGATTCTCTCAAAAGGCAGAGACTGCAGAATGAATGGATTATAAAAACATAGTCCAACTGTATGCTGTCTACCGGAGACTCACTTTAGAACTAAAGATACAAATAGGTTGGAAGGAACAATGGATTCTTGGATATAAACCAAAAGCATAATGAAAAAAGAAAAAATAGATAAATTAGATTTCATCAAAATTAAAAATTATTGTGCATCAAAGGACAATATGAAGAAGGTGGAAAGACAACCCACGGAATGAGAGAAAATATTTGCAAATCATATATAGTAAAACCTTGGATTGAGAGTAATTTGTTCTGCAAATTTTCTGCAAGACAAGCAAATATTTCTAATACAATTTAACTTGATAAATGAGCAATGTCTTGCAATACAAGTAGTACATGACGCCAAACATCACGTGATCACACCTGAGCCATTGATTCTTCTTTCTCTCTCTTGCTGCGGGATTGTGGGTGATCATCTCTCGTGCTCAGATGTTCAGTCTCAGGCCATAGTGTTTGGCAGAAATCAGTGATTTTTCAAAATATTGGAAAGTGCCCACAGCTGGGACTAGTATATTTTTTGTCACTTCAAAGCACCTCTGGACAGTCCTTTGCTTTTGCGTATAAGAGTAAGCTTAGGATTGCTTTACTTCATGCCAAATCAGGCTGCCTGAGATGTAGACCCTTTTCTTTGCTGCCTTTTTACCAGTTATATTAAACACAGTATATGACAAAAGTTTATTAATACTATATATAGTCAGCATCTTTGTGAGCATACACAATGGCCCCCATGCAGAAAAACGTTGGAAGGAAAGGCAGTAAGAAAAAGGAGATGATTATGGTGGAAGTTAAGAAGGAAATCATTGAGAGTTAAGAACGAGGTATGTGAGTGGCCGAAATTGCAAGATTTTATGGGACGTCTACGTTGAGCATTTGCACAATATGAAAGCAGAAGGAAGAAATAAGGGGGCTAGATGCAGCAAAAGGAGTCAGCAGAATATTAAAGCACTCACTACATGTTCTTGAAGAGGTAGAAAAGCTGCTTCTGGATCGGATAAATGAGAAGCAGCTAGCAGGTGATACTGTGACCAAGAACTTTGTCTACGAGAAGGCAAAGGCCTTGTACACTGGCCTCATAAGTAAACTGTCAGATATGTCAACAGAAAATGAAGAAGCCTTCAAGGCAAGGAGGGAGTGGTTTGATAACTTTAAGAGGAGAAGTGGCATCCATGGTGTTGTGAGAGGCTTGGAGTTCCGATGTTAAGCAGCTAACGCGTTCACTACCAACTTCAAGAAGCTCATGGTTTCTAAGTGTTAAAACTGTGATGAGATGAGACTGTTTGGGGAAAAGATGCCAAAGAGGACCTACATTACAGAAGAGAATGCATTGCCCGGTCACAAGCCCATGAAAGACCGTCTCACTCTCTTGTGCTAATGCAAGCTGGATTTTCAGAGTCCACAAGCCTTCAAGAAATGCAAGGTGCAGAAAAGCCAGTTAAACATTGTATGGAGGTCCGACAGCAAAGCTTGGATCACTCGTATCTTGTTCATTGAGTGAATCAATGAGGTCTTCAGTCCTGCAGCGCAGAAATACCTTTTGGAAAATCATCTGCCACTCAAAGCGTTGCTGGTTATGGATAATGCTCCTGATCATCCCCTAGGCTTTGAGGACGACCTACTGGAGGAATTCGAGTTCCTTAAGGTCAAGTTCCTTCCTCCCAACACCACTTCATGCATCTGGGTCAGCAGGTCACTTCGAACTTCAAAAAGCTTTACACTAAATCACTATTTCAGCGATGTTTGAGGTGACCAAAGGAACAAACCTTACCCTCTGAGAGTTTTGGGAAAATATTTCCACATTGTGAACTGCCTCAAAATCATCAGTAAAGCCTGTGATGGGGTCACCAAGAGAACACTCAATTCAGCTTGGAGAAAACTGTGGCCTGATTGCATTCTTGGACATGACTTAGAGGGGCTTGCTCATGAACAGGAGCCATCAGTTGGCCATGTCCTTGGGGAAGCCCACGGGGCTGGAGGTGAATGAGGACGACATTCAAAAGCTGGTGGAGACACATGGCCAGGACCTAGCCACCAACGAACTGATGGCTCTGCATCATGAGCAACAGCAAGAGGTTATGGAGGAGATCTCATCAGCAGAGGAGGAGAAAAAGGCAGAGGAATCCCTCACTTCAAACGAGATTAGGAAGATATGTAGAATGTGGAGAACAGTGAAACATTTCGTAGAAAAGCACCATCCAGATAAGGCTGTAGCAGCGTGAGCGATGGAGCTGTTTAATGACAATGCAATGTCACGGTTCTGTGAAATCCTCAAAAGGAGAGAAAAACAAGTGTCATTGGATAGGTTCTTTGCTAAATCTGCATGTGAAGAAAAAGATTCCATTGAGCCAATAGAGAGCAGTGATTTCATTAGTGAGAGTGAAAGTCGTCCTATATGATAACCTACCTCTCTTGTCTCCCTCACACCAGCCAGGAAGGTTTTCAAAGGTAAGCATAGGTTAATTTGTTTATTTTGCTTTATATTTTGTATTTTCTTCATTATTTTGTATTATATTACAGTATTGTAATCTTTTTTATAAGATTATTTTTAGGTTGTGGAATGAATGATCTGAGTTTCCATTATTTTTTATGGGGAAATTTGCTTTGATATACAAGTGCTTTGGATTACAAGCATATTCCAGAATGAATTATGCTCACAAACCAAAGTTTTACTGTGTATGATAAGGGTCTCTTATTTGAAATATATGAAGGACTCTTCAACTCAACAAAAAGCCAAGTAACTCAATTCAAAAGCAAAGAATTGAACGGACATCTCTCTAAAATAGATATACAAGTTAATAATAAGCACATGAAAAGGTGATCAACAGCTAATAATGGGAAGGCAAATCAAATCAAGTCACAGTGTCCCACCACTTCATAACCGCTAGAGTGGCTGTCATAAAAGAGCAAGTAAACAAATGAAAACCAGAAAATAACAATGTTATTGAGAATGTGGAGAAACTGGAACTCTCATATACAGCTGGTGGGAATGGCATATGCCATGTGGAAAATGGTTTGGCTATTCCTCAAAAACTTAAGCCTAAAATTACCATATAACTCAGCAATTCCACTCTAGGGATATACCCGAGACCATCGAAAACAATAATTTGACATTAATGTTCATAGCAGTCTTATTTAGAGAGACCAAAAAGTGGTAACAAAGCCAAAGGTCCATCAGCTAATGAAAGGATGAACAAAACATGGTGTCTACGTACAGTGGGTTATTATTTGGCCGTAGTGAGACACGAAATGCTGATGCATGCTACAACACTGTTGAACCACGAAAACATGCTGAGCGAAAGAGCCAGGCACAAAAGGCCACATACGTGGTTCCATTTATATGAATGTCTGAATAGGCAAATGCACAGAGACAAAAAGCAGTTCCCAAAGGACAGGAGGGAAGGGCAAACGGGGAGCAACTGCATAAGGGGTGTGGGCCTCTGTTTGGGTGCCGGAAATGTTCTGCACCTAGATATTGGTGATGGCTGCACAACATTCTGAACGTGCTGAACGCCACTGACTTACACACTTAGAAATGGTGACAGTGGTGAATTTTACATTATGTTTATTTTACATTAAAAAAAACCCCACTCCTGTTACAAAAATGAAGAGGCAAGCCACAGACTGGCACAAAATATTCACAACATAATTATCTGACAAAAAAATTCATACCCAGAATATGAGAACTCTTACAATTCAACAATGAAGAGACAAACAATCCAATTACAAATGGATAAAAGGCTTGAAGGGATACTTCACAAAACAAGCTTTATGAAAGCCTTTTGGCAGATGAAAAGGTACTCAAAGTTATTAGTCATCAGGGACATGCAAAATAAACTTCAAATGAGGAAAACATTTACACCTACTAGAATGGCTAATATTAAAAACACAGAGGTGCCTGGGTGGGTCAGTCGGTTTAGCCTCGACTCTTGGTTTTGACTCAGCTCATGATCTCATGGTTGGGGAGTTTGAGCCGTTATTGGGCTCTGAGCTGACAGTGTGGAGCCTGCTTGGGATTCTCTCTCCCCCCCTCTCTCTGCCCCTCCCATGTTCTCTCTCTCACTCTTAAAATAAAATTAAAAAAAAAAACCTTAAATAAACCACACAAACCATACCCAGAACTACTGCCAAGAATATGGAATATTCAGAAGTATCATGTACTTCTGGAAGGAATGTAAAGTGGTCTAACCATTCTGAAAAGCTGTCAGTTTCTTACACAGTTTAATGTACACCTACAACGGTAGGTGTTCTCAACCATGCTACTCTTAGATATTCACTGAAGAAAAGTGAAAGCATATGTTTTTACAAAAGACTTGTAAATGGATATCCCTAGCGGCTTTAATCATAATACCACCCAACCAGAAAGAACCTAAAAGTCTATCATCAGATGAGTGGATAAAGATACTGTGGTACATCCGTGCAGTAGCATACTACTTGGTAATAAAAAAAAATCAACTACTGATAAATGCACTAACATGCATGAATCTCAAGAACACTACACTGAGGAAAAGAAGCCAGACACAACAAAGTGTATGTATTGTGTTATTCCAGTTACATGGAGGTGGAGGACAGGCAACCTTCATCTGTGGTGACGGACTAAAAACATTGACTGGCTCTTGGTAGAGTGACTACAAAGACATACAAGGGAATTTTCCAGGGTGATAGAAATGCTCTGTATACCTTGGTGTGGTGATTACATGAATGTCAGCGCCTTTGTAAACACTCATCAAACTGCATCATTAAAATCTGCGTTTTTTATTGCCCATAAATGATACTTCAATTAATAGAGAGGAGAGAGAGAAGGAGAGGAGAGGAAGCAGAGATGATGAGCAAAGGCAGGTCTTGCTAGAAGGGATTTAGACAGAGAAGCCAGTAACCGGAGGGAAGCTGAGCCCAAGAGTACTCGTGTTTGTGTGTGCCTACGTGTGTGGCGCTGTGTGTGTGTCGCACATATGTGTGTGCATGTTAACGGAAGACTCTGTAAGCATGTTTGCTGCTGAAGGCAGTGGTCCAGTAGAGAAAATTTGGCAATGCAGGGAAAGAAGGGCAGAATTACAAAGCAAAGATCTTCAGCTGAAGAGAGATGAAAGAATGTTGAAAGCGGGGAATAACTTTGTTCGCTTTGTCTCCAGACAGTTGAACCACTGTCAGTGACAAGAAGTCACAGGGAGGTAGGTCTTGGCTCAGGAAGAAAGGCTTTTAGAGAAGTAAAAAACTATTGCCCTCTCAGAGCCCTGAGGGCTCGTGAGCTCCTGCCACCAGGGGCGTAGGGGCTGCTGTGGCAGGAAGTGCTGGCCTCCAACGAAGAAGAGGGAAGTTGGCGTAGTTCAGGTCACCTGTCTTCTCTGAGCTGTCCCACCCGTGGGTCTGTGGGGCCAGGATCAGCTGGGCGGGGCAGGGGTGCAGACCCCGCTCCCTTGCGCATGCGCACTGGCCTCAGGCCCTTTCCTGCCTCTGCAGACGCTGGTGCACCTGTCTACTTCTATGAGTTTCAACACCCGCCCCAGTGCTTAAATGACACAAGGCCAGCTTTCGTGAAAGCCGATCACTCTGATGAAATCCGCTTCGTCTTTGGAGGTGCTTTCCTGAAAGGCGACATTGTCATGTTTGGTAAGAAACTGGCTTCGGGGGCTTCTGCTCTTGCAGGGACTGGAACTTGGGATGCACTGGGGAGAAGACATGATCCCCCGCTGTTAGCACGAAGTCCCTCACCTGCCCAATATTATGCAAGAGTCCAGTGGACTGTGGGTTAGGATTTAACCTATTGTTTGCAAACACGGCATTCCCTGGGAAATGCCCCCCTCTTATTTTTAGGAACCACGATGAAAAGGAGTTGCCAGCATTTGCTTGATAAGTGTTTCTCTTCATACTAAAGCCTGAAGGGGTGGGCACTTGGGGGCACTCATGCGATTTTTTTTTTTTTAATTAGAACCACTTTCTTTCTTCTCTCTGACCATCTTCCTTGCCCTTTCCAGAACCGTAGATGGGGCTACCATCCAGGGCTTTAAAAGGAACAAACAAACAAACATGTTTTTCATAATTCCAGCCCAAAGTAGTCGGACCCAGGTCATCTAATGTAGACGCTTGTGAACTGTTGCTAGCAAGCTTAGCTCATTCATTCCTGAACTTATGACCTGTTTAGTGCTTAAAATAAGAAGCCAGTCATATGAGGTTATCAACAGAAAAAAACTGTAGGAACTACCCCCTATAGACATCACTAAAGCACTTTGTTTAAGAAATTTCACAATACAGGCTCTTTACCTGTTCACACTGGCTTCTTGACGATGGGGATAGAGCCTTCGCCTGCGTATGTGCTCTGAGGCCAATTCATTATGGGATGTATTCGTTCCCATCCTTATAACACAAGTAATAACAGCCTGCCTCCTAGGTTGTCTTAAGGATTAAATGAAACAATTCTCATAATGCATACAGTGAGTGCTTAATAAATGTCCCTGTTACTATTACTCAGCAGCCGTCACTGAGCTCATACTATGTGATGGGCACAGGAATCTCCAAATGGGACAAAATGAACCACATGTGTATCAAAGACGAAATTCCTTAATATCTAAAGAGCTCTTGGAGGGGCGCCTGGGTGGCTCAGTTGGTTAAGCGTCAGACTTCGGCTCAGATCATGATCTCATGGTTTGTTAGTTCAAGTCCCATGTTGGGCTCTGTGCTGATGGCTCAGAGCCTGGAGCCTGCTTCGAATTCTGTGTCTCCCTCTCTCTCTCTCTGCCCCTTCCCTGCTCACTCTCTGTCTCTCAAAAATAAATAAACATTTAAAAAATTAAAAAGAATAAAGAGCTCTTGGGACGACTGGGTGGCTGAGTTGGCTAACTGTCCAACTCTTGATCACAGCTCAGGTCTTGATCTCAGGGTCGTGAGTTCAAGCCTCTCATTGGGATCCACACTGGGCATGAAGCCTACTTCAAAAATATAGATAGATAGAGATAGAGATATATGATATATATATATCTATAAATATATATGGTATATTATATATATATATATATATATATAAAGAGCTCCTAAAATCAATGGGAAAAGAACAACCCAGTAAAAAAACTGGGCAGTATATAAATCAACAGTTTATGGCAAAAGAAACACATGTGTCTTTTAAGCATGAAAATCCACTCGACCTCACCCATAACAAGAGGACTGGACACTAACCTTGACTGAGAAATCCTTTTCTCAGCCATCAAGGGGGAAGAGCAATACATTTTACATAATATATTGGAGCAGGTGTGGGGAGACAGACAACCTCATATATCAATAGAAAATTTAAAACGCAGCTGGTCTTTACCCTAGCAATTCAACTTCTAGAATTTTTTTTGTGCAGTTATACACAGGCAGAGGTTTAGGCACACATCAAAGCATTGCTTCTACGAGCAAAAGGTTGGAAACCATGCAGAGATCCACCAAGAGAGTATTGGATGCGTGAAGTGTATATTCACATATAATTGAATATTTGCACCTTTGTGTATTATACATTCATAGAGCAATCCATGGAAGGTTTATTATAGGCGACAGTGCGGAACTATCTCCCGGATACAATTTTAGTAAAAAGAGAAAGACGCAGAATATATGTTCATATTATAGCGAGTGTGTGGAAAGGTGCCCGCCGAAACCTTGCACATGTGTAGCCTGCCTCAGATGACACTCAGGTAGCGACGGTCGCGTCCGAGGCTGGTAACTAACTGGGCATCTGGAGGGAAGAGAGGGGAGGGAATCTTCTTTTGTCAGATACTCTCCCTGCATTTTGGATTTTGTCCTTTGAGCAAGTATTCCTTTATCAGATATGCCAGACTTCTTACTTCTGAGAGGGGAGTGCTAGAAAGAGAGAGGAGGTGGTTTCTGAGCCCAGGAAACTTGCAGGCTCATGGGAATGGCTGGAAGAGCATTGGTTAGACAGGGAAGCTACGTGATCACCTCCTCCATTTGGAAGCCAGGAGGCCTTGGCCGAGGCCTGGCTGCCCTGGGCCTCAGTACATGCAGATACAAAATGAGCACAGCGATGGGGTGGTGGGCCGGTGAGAGGATCCCAGCGGGAAGGGAGGTGTGAAGGTGATTCAGCAGACCCGAGGCACTTTGGGCTTCTGGTGAATCCGTGTGAGAGCCAGATTTTGTGATCCTTCAGAAGGAGCCACCGAGGAGGAGAAGGTGCTGAGCAGGAAGATGATGAGATACTGGGCCAACTTTGCTCAGACCAGGTAAGTGAGCACCCCCTTGGCGCTGGCTTTCCCCACGACTGGGTGTTTGGGGGTAGAAATCTCACCCCTGTCTCTGCCCTCACTGCCAGGGACCCTAACGGGGAAGACGTGCCTCTGTGGCCGGCCTACAATCACAGCGAGCAGTACCTGAGGCTGGATTTGAACGTGAGCGTGGGACAGAAGCTGAAGGTGCAGGAGGTAGAGTTTTGGACCAACACCGATACCTCCCTGTTAATGTCCACGTCCACGGGCCTCCCCGGTTCTCCACCTTCCTTATTCTCCCCTTCTCTGGTCCTGCCTAGCGTCTTCTCTTCTGATCCATAGGAAGTTCTGTGTGATTTGGTTTTCCTTCTTCCACAGTTTGCCCCGCGATCATTAGCTCCATTCTGTGTTTAGCTACTTTGTGAAATTGGCTGCTTTCTCTGATGTTTTATGGACCTGAGGGTGATCTGTAGGGGAATTCTTTTCAATATCAAACGATGCTACTGTCTTTGGAAGGCTACCAGATTCCTTGAATAAATCCACAAGATGGCTGGCCCATTACTTGGCGTCATAATGATCTTGTTACTCAGATAAAACAAAATCAGAATGTAAAATATATACAGACAACAGAATTTAATTCTGTGCCCAGGACACCCCCCCCAACCCCCAGCATTCAAGATGAAGTGGACTTCCTGTGAGAGAAGGCCTCTGTGTGTTACTGTAATGTGAGTGCTCAACTCCCATCCAAGCGAGTGTCAGCCACAAGCCAAGCTTGGATGTCCTGAACATCGATGGCCTGAACTGAGTCTTTCCTCCAGCTCAGGAGATATGTGGGGGAAGGGCGGGGGAGGCCAGAGAGCCTCCTTCTCAGCAATGGAAACCAGACGTCCTCCAAGGGCAGGGGCCCAGAAATCAGACACCAGGCAGTAAGGTCAGGTCAGGGACACACTGAGGAGAAAAGATGTTTGCCTGAAGGGGCTGAGACCAGTCCATCCTTCAGTAAACCTACACTGGGTGCCTGGTATGTACAAGACTGGGTGCCTGGTAGGTACCAGACATATCCTCATGGGGGCTGTAATGGTGATCAAGACCCGCCCTCCACCAGTGGTGAGCAAACATTCACACAGGTGAATATCTGATGATAGAAATTTGGTAAGTTCACGTAGGGAGAGTAAGGTGTTTTATGAAAGCAGAATGGAGGGACCTAATTTAGATGGAAGTCTTGGGAGATTCTCTCTGAAGAAATAACGTTTATATTAAGAAAAGTTGAATTAAAGTTAACCAGATGATAGGTAGGGACAATGTTGTACATACCGTCATTCAAAAGATGCACTTTTACTTTTAATATCCATATAATTCATATTAAAACTACATAATCCCTATTCTAGTCATGTAATTGACCAGGGTTAGTTTTTCTTTGTGATTGCCTCAGGATTACATATATGTGTAGAATAGGAGGGTTTCTGAAATGTCAGTAATGTAGAATTCCTCTGGGTCCAAGATCTCCATCTCGTAGCCTGAATTTGGCCCCAAGAAATGTTTTGTTTAGTCCACATATGTCAAAAATGCTTTGGAGTTAGTTTCTAGTTATTATGATTTTAGGGGAATTCATGGGAAGCCATGTTTCTGGCTTCTCCGGAATAGAAGAAGAAGGTAAAAAGGAGGTGGAGGAAGAGGAAGTGGGAGAGGAGGAAGAAAAAGAAATCTGGCAACATTGGAGCTGCATTCCCACATGGTACCCAGGGCTCCTGTGAGCACATACATCACCTTTGAGCAAACTAGAAGATATTCTTTCTTCAAAGCCCTCCACAGACACATTTTCTCCAGGAAATCACCATTGATAAATATGTACATTTATGATGTGAAAAATACCTCCTCAGAAGTAGTGCCCTTGTGCAGTGCACAACCTGCACAACTATTCTCAGTGACTCCGATAGAACACATCTTCAGGAACTGAGAAGAGACTACTCCTGTACAAAGGCATGAACTCTCAACTTTCCACAGTCCTCACTCTTCCCCTTTATCTTATGTCTGGTCCATTTTACTCATTGATATTACCTGACCCCAGAAGGTGATTAAGCCTGGAGCCCTGGCCTCTCATTTTACAGAAATCTATGGAGAAGTGAAGGAATTCATCCAAGATCACTCAGTGAATTAGCAGCAAGTCAAAACCAAAGCCTTGAGTCTCTTGTATTTGCAGAGCAGGACTCTTTCCGCCATGCTGCCTGCCTCCCTCAGCATATGGTCCAAATCTGTTGGATTGTTTCTGGCTTAGGTGGTTGTGGAGGGGATAGATCAACAGCCCTTGGGACATTTTATAGTTCTAGGAAGAGGAACCAAGCCACACACAAGGAAGCTGGAAATTCATTTGCCTGTGCAGCTGCAGAAGGCTAATTTCTACATTGATATTTGGCTTAACTAACAGCTAGAAAACACCACTCAACTCATTTTTTAAAATACTATCATATTAAATGACATTACACTTATTTATATACTGCACACAGTCCCGGCATCCTCAAATATGATTCTAATTTTGGTAGGTGTCTTGCTAGAGGGAGCATATTTCCAACTCATTCAGACACAGGGCCCTCTCTCCTCCTTATTCCTGTCCACGCGTGATCCGATGTTGTACTGAGTTAAAGGTGAAATATAAATGTCACTTGGCATCCTGATTTTTTCATTTAATTCAGGATTTCCTATCAGAGGGGTAAGTAGAAGGATCACCCAGAGGGCTTTCCCAAAATTCGAGTCCCACCCACTCCCCAGTCCAACCAAATCAGAAACTTCCTGGATGGGACCTGGAAAGCTGTATTTTCATTTTTGGGGCATTTGATGCACACCCCTGATTGAGAGCTGCTGAGTATTCACAGAGTGGAAGATGAATTCCAAGTTGCTAGAAGACCTTCAAAAACTCAGCTGTCACATCTGCCTGACGTGGGTGCATCACGGTCTCTAGCTGTTTAGTCTGCTCCTGGACATTTATGGATATAATTTGATAAGCAACTTTGGGAATGCGTGCTTTTACTTTTTTTTTAATTTGTTTTGAGAGAGCGATAGAGAGCAAGAAGGGGAGGTGCATAGAGAGAGGGAGACAGAATTCCAAGCAGGCTCCATGCTGTCAGCTCAGAACCCCATGCAGGGCTTGAACCCATGAACCATGAGATCATGTCCTGGGCCTAAATCAAGGATCGGACACTTACCGACCGAGCCACCCAGGCGCCCTGAATACTTTTACTCTTTAAAATTACTCCTGGTTGGGGCGCCTGGGTGGCTCGGTCGGTTAAGCATCTGACTTTGGCTCAGGTCATGATCTTATGGTTTGTGAGTTCGAACCCCACATTGGGCTCTGTGCTGACAGCTCAGAGCCTGGAGCCTGCTTCAGATTCTGTGCCTCCCTCTCTTTCTGTCCCTCCCCTGCTCATGCTCTGTCTCTCAAAAAAAAAAAAAAAAGTTAAAAATAAAATTACTCCTGGCATCTGGATTTGCAGCAGAGGGACCCGGGCAAAGGCCCTGCCGTTTTTCAACTGCCCCTCTCCTGTTCTACAGAGTCACTTCCCCAGAGGTCACTTCACTTCCTACTCGGCAGCAGCACAGATGCCTGTGCGTCGTAATCACCTCTGCTTTTCCATCAGTGTAAAAACAGAAAACATTTCATTACTTTCTTATTTTAAATTACACAACGCACTGTTTTTAGCAGAAGATTATATTTTTTTAAACAATCTTGGACCTGAATCACTAAATCAAATCAAATCAAACAAAACTCTGGAGACAAACCAAATCGTTGCCTGTGAATTTCCTAACGTGCAGCAGAGGGCAGCGTTATCAAAGGGGAAAAATGCTTTCCTCCTCTCGGAGGCTCCTGGGGTGCTGGCGCGGTGATCCTGCAGAACTCGGAAGAAAAAGAAAACCAAACAGTTAAGTTATCAACCAAAACCATTTATCATTGTCCCCTTTCTCTGTAACACTTGGTGAGGGGAAGATTCCAGCCCATTGCCTGAAAAGTCTAATTTCAACGTCTACACTCACAGGCAGAGCAGAGAGTGGGGCCAGCAGGGTTTTTTCTTTCCTAATTTTCCTTTCCCATCGAGATTCCAGGAGCCTGCCTTAGATGGGCGGAAAGGGGTCCCTTCCCTGGTGGCTCCCTGTTCCTCCTCCTCTTCCCTCAAAGGCCCTTTGGACTCTAGACCTTTCTGCCCAGCTCTCAGCCCTGTAGCCCTGGCTACAGGTCACAGACAGGCAGAAGGGGGAGGGCTGTGTTCTCATGAGTGACCTTTAACCACATAGCATGTGGTTGTAGTTTTATATCACTGCTGTAGTCGTTATTTGTGTGACTATGCCATAATTTATCCATTCTGCTCGTGTTAGGCATTTGGATAATTCCTAGTTTCAGGTTATTATGAGAAGAGTTGCCATGAATATTTTAGGACACATCTTTTAGTGACTACACCCATGCGTGTCCCTTGGATATTTACCTGAGTGGCGTTGCTCGTGCACATGTCAACTCCAAAACGTTTGCCAGAGTGGGTGCCAAACTTGCCCGGATACCGGCAGAGTGAGAAATTTCCAGCTGCTCCATATTGTCAATACGTGGCAATTTCTGAAGAATTCTTTCACTTTTATTCTTACTCATTACTGTATTTCCTCGCTTAGCTTTGTTACAATGCAACAATTGATGTACAGAACTGCACTCCTGAAAATAAGTTACTCCGTGGGGAAAGTGGACCACTGATGGACAGCTAGTAATATAAGGACAACTTCGTCCACCTCCATGGCCACTAGGTAGGCGACCGGGCGTTGGCTTCACCTAGGGTCACTGTTACTGCAGTCATTACCTTGGGAACGTCTTTCTTTTGACATCAGATCTCTGGACAGAAACCACACGGTGCTGATGTCGCCAAGGCTCTTCTGATGCCCTCTTGTGATCAAGGGATTGGACTTCCCAGACTCCATCCCTTCTGGGACTAGCAGAGGCAGAGCACGTGTGGGGACGTTGGTCTGGGGGTGGATCTCAGAGGGAGCAGCTGCAGCTCCACGTGCGTAAGTGGGGGGTATCTGCCCTCCCGCTTTCACGGACACCCACGCTGTGAACCCAGAGGTTCACCTACTGCTACGTTTTCAATGTGTTTGTCCGGTTGGGGGGGAGGCCCCTCCTCGTGCATCGATTTCCCCTTTCTCTGCTCTGAAACCGGCCCTCACTGCTCTGTCCACCTTCCCACTTCCAAAACGCTGATGTCATGGTCATCCCGTGTTCCGTTCTGTTTGTACACATGACCTTCTAGAAGACTGTGGGGAGGAAGTGTAAATAAATACAGGTACTGATCCTTCTTTAGTAGGAAGTGGCAAAATGTTTTATTTAATTGTTGAATACTTTTATTTATTTTTGAAGGAGAGACAGAGCATGAGTGGGGGAGGGGCAGAGAGAGAAGGAGACACAGAATCCGAAGCAGGCTCCAGGCTCCGCACTGTCCCTGAGCTGAAGTCGGACGCTTAACCAACTGAGCCCCTCAGGCGCCCTGGCAAAATAGTTTTTTAATGAACGATTAAAAATAGATATGTTTTTATGTTTTTGACAGCCACATAGCATTCCATCGTAGGAATACTTGATAAATTATTTGACCATTCCCTATAGGTCATTCAAGTTATTTCACAGGTTTTACTACTGTTAGTACCGTGGAGGTGAACCATCTGATGCTTCATCTTTGAGTTTATTCGGAACTATTCCTGGTTAGAGAATAACAAGGATGTGGAGATGCCCCTTCGAAGTGTTTAGATGGATTTTGCCAAATTGCCCTGAATAAAACTTGTACTAGTTTGTCACTCATAACAATGGTTCTTGGTTTTCCACAGTCTTGTCAGTATTTGGCACAACCACTAACATAGTAATGGAAGAAATCCTTGCCAGTTTGAAAGTGGCAATTTGAGTGTCTGCTTTTAATTTGCCTGTCTTTTTTTTTTTAAGCTTATTTATTTATTTCTCTGGAGAGAGGGACAGTGCAAGTGGGGGAGGGGCAGAGAGAGAAGGAGGGAGAGAATCTCAACAGGCGTAATGCTGCCCGTGCAGAGCCTGACACGGGGCTTGAACTCATGAAACTGTGAGATCACAACCCGAGCTGAAACCAAGCATTGGACGCTCAACCGATTGAGCCACCCTGGAGCGCCATTTTCATGTCTTGATGTTTGTGCTTCTTGGTATGTTGAAACGACATTTTGTAGGTGTGGCTTGAAAGGCCCTTGGAACAGAGGTGTTATGATGAAGGAGGTTGACCGACTCATCCTTCCGTCCACAACACCCTCATGCTCACCCGCAGTGTGCTCCAGACCTGCTTCCATACAAAGACAGGTAGGCACAGAGCAGCCCATGATTTGGCGATGGGGTTGCATTCGCCCAGGCCCAGCTGCCAACCAGCCCGCTAAGGCCTTCTAAAGATCTCATGGCCCCATGGACCTTCTAAAGTGAGAGCTGAGGGCCAGCCTTGGTAGATCCTGAGATTTGGCCAAACCGTTATGTAGGTCAGCATTTTGAAGAACTTATGTTATCATTCTTGCCGAGGCCTGTGGGAGTCCAAAAGGCAAGCTTTCTCATGCATGCAGAGAACTTGGCCTTCTCTGGAGAGAACTCATCTCCCACCCTTCAGTGAACATTTCGGAGGAGCTCTCCTGACCCCTCCAGTGGCTTGCCTGCCTCTGCCAGACTCTCCTTTCAGAAACACCCTTTTCCTCTTGGCACTCCCAGGATGAAAGGCTTTTGATGGCTTCCTGTTTCCAAAGTGAAAGCCAGCTTTCCTTAGCTCGCCTTTCAAATCGTCTATCCTCCATTCACCCATCGGGCCCAAATGACCTCCTCAAGAGGCCCCCAAATCTACCGTGCACCAGTGATAACGCGCTCTCTTCTCTGATGCCACAAATCCTGTTCACCTCTTGACGCCCCCTACAATCAGAAGTCATGGGTGGTGTGGGCATTAATATATATAAACTCTAACAGTGCTCAGAGTAAGAAACCACATAGAACCCTTCTCATTCAAGGTCACTGTATCCCCTAGATGGCTATTAATACAATCTATAATAATTTGAGTTTGCTGGATCCTTTCCAGAAGAATATAATTCAATCTTTGCTTTCTGGGGCCTCGATTTTTATGTCTTTCTGATTCACACTTTTTCCTTTTTTATGCTTAAAAGGGTGAAGGAAACCTTTATAGCATAACCCTAGTGTGCAGGGACTGGGTTTACAATCTTTTATGTAGAATTTAAATAAAAGAAATACACAAGCTCCTTGTTTACCAAAGTATAGTACCCTTATTCCTAGAGTTACGCAAGAATACTTTAGATGGTGCACAAGGAAACTTGAAAGCCTTATAAGTGCTTTAAAAATATTTATTCATTTAAATGAGAGAGAGACAGAGTACAAGAAGGGGTTGGGCACAGAAAAAGAGGGAGACAGAATCCAAAGCAGGCTCCAGGCTCTGAGGTGTCAGCACAGGGCCTGATGCAGGACTCAAACTCACAAACCATGAGATCATGACCTGAGCCAAAGTCCTATGCTTAGCAAACTGACCCACCCAGGCACCCCCAAAGCATTATGTAATGGTTTTGTGTTTATTTTGTTATATATTAGAAAAATCTCTAATATCAAATCTGTGATTTAATGGATATTATTTAATTACCATTAAAATCTATCCAACCTTCTTTGGAACACAACCGGACCATATTTCCTAGACTTCCTTGCAGCCAGATTGACTGTATCACTGAATTCTTTCCCATGGAATGTGAGTGACAGTGACGTATGCCACATTCCGGCCTGGCCCAGCGCCCTGTTCACTCCTTGTGCTTGTCCTCATAGCATGTGCCTAGATTTGGCATCCATTACAACATTAAAAGCTATGAATTAAAGATGGTAAAGCTGCCATGTTCTAGATCAGGATTTAGCAATCTATAACCCATGGGCCAAATCTAGCTGGCCACCTGTTTTTTAAATAAAGTTTTATTAACCCATTCATGCCCATTGCCTACATATTATCTATGGCTGCATTTGCTACAATGGCAGATTGAATAGCGGCCACAGAGACCATATGGCCCACAAAGCTGAAAGTATTTACTATCTGACCCTTTACAGAAAAACTTTACTGACCCCCTGGTTAGATCACTGGAGGACAGCCACCGTGCTGACCTAAACAGCACCGCATGCCCTCAACATGTTCTTACTCAGCAGCAGCGAAACTAGGCAAGCCCATGAGATTGCCTAATGGAGATGGCCTGACTGCTAGCCGTTTGTGCCTTGGGGGACAGCCACTTATGTCCACGGGTGAGTGAAGCACTCCCCAACCCAGAACCCTGGGCCAAAACTTCCCACAGGTGCTCTGCCTCAGTCAGTCCTAGGACATCGCTCATCTTTCTTCTGGTGCTTGTTCTAGTAGGTGCTCTCGATATGCCTGTTGAGTAATTCAAAGGAGAGGTCTGATGGGATTTGGAGGCCTCAGAGGCGTCTTATCTCCTAAGATCTAAATGCTTGAGAGTTAAACCCAGTTTCTAGGATTTACTCTTTAGACCATATCGCTCCACAAGAGAAACCTTAGGGAGTTTCCCAAAGGAAAAGCAATAATCCCAATCAATTTCCACTGAAATAAGAGCCATATTATTATTATTATTTTTTAAATATTTTATTGTCAAATTGTTTTCCATACAACACCCAGTGAAGAGCCGTATTATTTACAGAGCTAACCCAATGCAAGGAGATCGTAATGTTAGGCACAACTGAGATCTGGCTCAAGGCTTGGTAAACACCAGCCTCAGCTGTGCAGAGTCACTGTGAGCAGGCACGGGCTTCCAGGCTGCAGCCCGGCGCAGAAAGGTCTGGGAGTGGCTGCCTCTGTTTGGAGAATTGGTTAATGTCACAAACCTGCATATGATGAAATGGGATTGGGGGAATAATTAATCCCTACCTTTTATATTTTGCTAAGACAGCATCCTAGAATTTTCTTAGGCTAAGAACCAGGGCTGTGTTCCCAGGCTGCAAAGACCAGGCGGCCAGGTCAAAAAGCATAATGATTATGCCTTGATTGGTGTGCATGTGCGTGCATGTGTGTGTGTGTGTGTGTGTGTGTGTGTGTGTGTGTGTCTATATCATACTGATTAGAAAGAGGCTTAATGTCTGCTTAGGAAGACAACCCAGATCGTCCTATGTGGAGAGAGATGACGTCTCTTTCTTAAGGTGGTCTTTATGACTCATGCTTCTTTCCGGGGTGAAATGGAGGAACCCCAGCCCACATCAGTCTTCATCGAAGCAATCACCTCGGGGGACTGACTCTTGGTGTCACAAAGTGCTCACCCCTATCACAGGGCTCCCCACACTGACCTGCCACAGTGACTAGAGTGAGAGCAAATTAACGTCCTTTTTTGAATTTGGATCTCCAAAAACTTCATTTCAGCCCTAACCTATGGCCTTGGCCAAGAACCCATGAGCTTCCCTGAGTGTCATGTGCTTTGTGGCTGCTGGTTGCCCAGTTTCCTCAGATCTTAATACTGGTCTGGCCTGGACAAGGCCCACCTTGCCAGATAAACACCCGGGCAACAGCGTCAGCGCAGAGAAGGCAGAGCTGCCTCCTCACGGCACCAGCCCGAAAACAACTGCACTCCACATCTGTTTCCTGTCCATTGGCATCTCATGTTTCAAGTTCAGTGCAGGGGGTTGGGGCCTGCGGTTTCTGGCTGGACAGCCACTTCTCAGCAGAAATTCTGAGCCAGCAGCAAACACCTCTGCCGCTGGACCACCTGTCCCAAGAACCTGTTTTCACCCATCCTTCCAGGCAGCCTGAGGGCCCGGGAGGGGTGAATAGGGAGGTAAGCGTGCTTTGAAGGGTGGAAATGGAGACACTTCCGGGAGAGACAAGCTACCTCACCCACAGGCAAGTCAACCATGTGCTTAGGGCACCAGCAAAGTGCCTTAACAGCAGACCGGTGAAGAGCACGGGCTGTAACGTGATGCAGCTTTTGTTCGACCCTCAGCTCTAACTATACGTGAGGCTCCTTGCCCGAGCTGAGCCCCGGGAGACCACAGTACCAGTTCGTGGGGTTGATTGTGAGAACTAGGTGAGGTACTGCACACAAAGCGCTCAGCACCTTGTTTGCCACACCGGGAGCTCTCAATAAATCTCTGCCAAATGAAGTCCTGAAAGAACAGAAGTAGAAAATAGGAAGTAAAAACACAGCCAGGAAAGTGGCTGTGGTAATACAAATTAGGTGTATGACCTTCCAGAACTTTTCCTATGCAAAGATCTGGTTTTTACTAAAACGGGATATCAGTATGGGAATAGAATTCACATACCGCACAATTCACCTTTTTCAGAGTGTGTGTTCAGTGTTCTTTTAGTATCTTCACACAGTTGTGTAATGACCCCCCCACTATCTAAACCCAGAGCATTTCATCCACTCCACAAAGAAGCCTCCTGCCATTCTGAATCATTCCTCGTGCCCTCCCTCCTCTACCCCTAGCAACCTCTAATTTACTTTTTGCCTCAATGGATTTGCTTATTCTGGACTTGCCCATAAATAGATTCATAGAATATGTGGCCTTTCATCCATGCACTGCTGTCCAGGTCCATCCACTGTTACAGCAAGAATCCGTGCTTCCTTTCTGTTCATGGCTGAATAATATTCCATTGAATGGATAGATCAGACTTGGTTTGTCCATTAATCAGATGATGGTCACTTGGGTTGTTCCCCCTTGGGGTATTAAGAATAATGCTTCCATTTGTGTCTCGTTTTGTCTGGATATGTTTTCCATGATACCTCGGAGTGGAATGGCTAGGGGTTGGTAAGTCTGTGTTTGATTTCTGAGGAACTACTCAGTTATATCCTAACGCAGACACAGGTTTTTAATTACCTGGTTTTGTCCCCTTCGCACTAGATCACGACTGTCTTTCCTTGTCATAAAAGGGTGTGCATCACTGGTTTGAGTGAATGCATAGTATTTCCTTAGCCAGCTGTACCAGACCATATTTAACGAATTCCCTTTTGTTGAACATTTAATAATCCCACGAAAGAGGCATTGAGCGTCTAACTTGTGTCCCCAGTAGATACATGACACCTTCCCAGGTATGTTCAGGGCACTTTGTAACTCCCTGTTGCAATGCTTTCACAATGTGCAGTAATCCACTCCGCCTCCCCCCGGCCCTGACACCGCGTGTCTTATCTACTCCATGGTGAGCTCCTTGAGAAGGAACATCCCTTGAATTCATCTCTGTGTCCTTATCACCTAGCAGAGCACCAGGCTTTTGGTAAATGGAGAATGAATGAATAAATGAAATAATGAATAAATGGAAGGAAGGAAGGATGCATGGGTGATTAGAGCCAGGGACTAGGGAAAGAGTTGACTTGCGGTAAGAGCCTTCTGCCCCTAGACCCCTGCCTGGAGATGCAGTGCGTTCCCTGACCCTGGAGGTATGTGATAGGAGGCTGAGTCGCTTGGAGAGAATATTGCAAAGTTGATTTAGACATCAGAAGGGAAACCGGATGAATTTAAGGTGCTTCCAAACCTGAGAGCATAGAAGTCCATAGAAAAGAAGCCCAGGCAGCTAAGAGATTTGTCCTGAGTTCTTAGCTGAGCAGCCATGGGGCTGCCAGCTGCTCTAGAAGTTTTCGAGTTTGTTCTGAGGACCTTGGACCAAAGCTTCCCCGGCCCTAAAGGCACCCGACTGCTCATGCCTGCTTGGGAAATTCACAGTGCGCTGAGGTTAGAATTCTCCAAGGCAGAAACCCTCACGGAACCGGCTGCTGGCTGAGTCCGTGCCTATCTGTAATCAGAGATGCAGTCCTGGCTGTTTGGACGAAAGAGGCTAAACTGAGCAGGCGTGGCTTAGAGGCTAGCCACCCCAACGCCACCACCTGCTAAGCCACAGAGCAGTGGGGGCGGGTGTGGGACAAGGGGGCGGGACCTGCCCAGCCTCTATAAGCGGGTGGACATTTTACTTTGAGGCCCTGGAGCAGCAGTCCTTCCACAATGTGGCTCTTCGCTCTGGCCTTGACCTCCCTCACCACTTCCACGGCTTGGGGTGAGTCCTTCTGAAATAAAAGAGGGAGGCGCGTTTGGAAATCCTTGCCCAGGCACGAGGTGGGGGAGACGCATTATGGCAAAAGCTTGCGGGGCAGGTCCGGTTCGGCAGCCCACGCCCTGTGGACTCGGCGCGCATGAGACCCGGCAGGTCCCCGTCAACCCGAGACACAGGGGAGCATGAACACGCCGAGACCGCAGCTGTGTGCCCCGGAGGGCGACCCGCTAACCTCTTGCCTCCAGGATGAGGATTTTGGAGAGCTCAGTTTATTTCCTGCTTGATTATTCATCTGAGTGTGGCAAAATCATAGCCGCTTGAATCTTAAGCGTACCCCTGGCTTTCTGCAAGTTGCATAGAGCCACTTTGCTTTTAGGAAACACCTGCGTTGGTACCTGTTATCATAACCCCAAGAAATCTGAAGAGGCTCTTCACTCTTCTGTTACTGTACCAACGCAGGTCCTTCCTAAAAGGGAAGTGGCCTGATGCAACTTCAGAAAATGAGGTGGGGGTCGGGGTTACACTTCACTTCCTGCCATTTCAACTTCAGAAAGATTTCATAGGCATGCTCTACTTTTGGATGGCAGGCAGAGAGCCTGGATGGGCTATGGATCCAATGTCTGTGGATTTGAATTACTAGCTGGGTGTCCTTAGACATCCTGCTTTAGTTTTCTGTGCCTCAGTTTCCCCCTCTCTAAAATGGGAATGACAGTAGCTACCTCATTAGGCTGTTGTGAAGATAAAACGGGTTGTTTCTAAAAAGTGCCTGGTATGGAGAGTACAAATAAAGGATTCCTAAATAAAGAAGCTGTTTTAAAATGTAGTGTCGTTGTAGAAAACTTGAGGTATGTTAGAGCCAACAGGTCAGCCACTGCCATAGCTTGCTCTTCACAGTTCCCGGGACAGGGAGGCACGCCACCATGTCGCAGGGCAAGGTGATACTGGGGGAGAGGGGGACCTGGAGCGAAGAGGGAGGAGGGAGGCAGTTCAGGCAGGAGCCGTTACCCGTGGGCGCCAGGGGAAGGAAAAGGTGACACAAGATAAGTAGGTTTAGGATTGGGAAACTAGCCAATTTCAGGGAGTCCTCGGGTACAAAGGTGGCCCACAGTTGTAGGGCTCCTGGCCCTGGAGTGGTTAGGGCAGGGTGGCAGCGGCATGGCCTGGGAGAAGGGAAATTGATTTCTATCTCTAGAATTGGCTCACTCTGAGAGGGGCAGTGCATCTGGGGTCAGCAAGGCCCCAGATGTCAAGCATCAGCATACACAAAATGAAACACACGATTAACACGAGAGTGTGGCTCAGGACCCCGGATGCATCGGTGCCCGTTTATAGGCAGAGAAACAGACTCAACAGAGAGAAATGTATTTGCTCAAGGTCAACTGGAAAATCATGCTCTGGAACCTGTCTTTGTGCCTCATGAATTGAGAGCCAGGGCTGTGACCCTCCAAACCATGAGGGTCCAGGCCTCATCTGCATTTTATTTTCATTCTGATGGGGACCTGGCAGGAAACCTGGAACTGAACATAAGGGCAGAGTAAGAACCAAATTAGGAATGGATTATTCCCTTGCTGGTTACCCCGTGGCAAGACCATCCCATTTCCACTTTTAGAAAGTCCATACTGGCTGCCTCCATTTCCTCAGTTTCCTCATCTGTAAAATGGGCATATTGTAACTGACTAAAGAAATGACTCCTGAACGTATAGTCTTGGGCATATTGTAAAGATAAATGGAAGATGACCCGGATGCACATCTGGCACACAGCGAGTGCCGAGCATATAAACACCACCTCTATACTTCTGCCGTACATGAGCGCAAACTACTCCTGTTACCAGAACATGCCTCTCACCCCGTCCACCCACTTTTTCACCCTTGTTCATGGGGCTTCTGCCCACTTCATCTCTCTTGAAGATTATCATTGGATATTCTCCAAAAAGACCAAATCTGGATTCTCCTTTCTTGTTCTGCCCACACATTTTGAAGGTGATGGTGGTCTTTCGTCTATGTCTAGAAGGGAGCAACTGGAAGGTTGCCAGGCTAGAAATGGTTTCAGATGAGAAATTTACACGCAGAGGCTGCTTGGGAGACGGGCCGTGATCAAGAGTCTGAACGGCCACTCGCACATGCAAATCCAGGCAGTCCCATTTCAGGTAGAACCAGGACTGAGAGGACGCTTCAGGGAGACAGGTGTGGCTGGGTGGGGAAGATCCAGGGTGGATCAGGTAGAAATCACACCCCCAATCTCTCCTCTGGATGACCCTGCTCAGAACCACCAGAAGAGCCCCCTTCAAGCTGACTGGGTCACTCTGGCACACTTCAGGATTGTTCACTGCCACTCAGTTACCCACTAAATAAAACCCCGGTCATTAGCCTGGCACTGAGGCGCTCCTGGGACTGAACCTGTCTCATTACAGGCCCCCGTCCGCTCCCCATAGACTCCCTTCGCTCTTCCTCAGGCCGGCCTTGCATTGGGCTCTCGGAGCATTGTCTTGGCATGTTCCCTTCTCCACTTTATACCTGTACCCCACTCTTCCCTCTGCTGCTTGCTCACACCCCCTCTCCCACTGCCAGTCCCAGCTCCAAGTTCACTGTCCCCACGATGCCACCAGTCAGAAGGCCTCCCTGCCTGTTCTGACTCCTGTAGGACCTTACTGGGACCCCTCTCAGGACACAGACTCCCTTGCTTCCTCCCCCACCCCCAGTGGAGTCAGGTGCGTTTATGGCTCATGCTTCCTACGAGGTTCAGAGATACGGAGAAGAGGGAGGACCTTTTGTTCATCCTCTGGGCCACATGCCACTCAGTGCCCGGAGCCTGATGGACACCTGTTTCTAGAGTCTTTTAAGAATGGAACTCAAAAGGGATTCTCAGCAGGTCTTTTTCTTGCATTTCCTTTTTCCTTGATGCTATTAGACCTCCAGTACCAATCTGCTCCTCCAGCTAGCCCTGAGTCAGGAACCACAGTTCACCTGATCTCTTTACAGAGAAGAAACTGAGGCCCATAGGGTTTTGGTGACTCATTCGAGGTCGCATGCTGCGAGCAGAAAACCCAACTGCAGTCCAGGTCAGACTTTTCACCACTGATGCGTTCTCTTTCCTCTGGACATCCACCAGGGTACCCGGCCTCCCCTCCCGTGGTGGACACCGCGCAAGGCAAAGTCCTGGGCAAGTACATCAGTGTGGAGGGATCCGCGCAGCCCCTGGCCGTCTTCCTGGGAGTCCCTTTTGCCAAGCCTCCTCTTGGATCCCTGAGATTTGCTCCACCAGAGCCTGCAGAGCCATGGAACTTCGTGAAGAATACCACCTCCTACCCTCCTGTGTAAGCCGGCATCTTTTCAGTGAGAATGTTTGCAAAGCCCTGAGTGCCATTGTTCTGAAATCTCCGATCCTTAAAAACTTTGCAGAACTCACAGCCTTCTAGAGCGCTTTATTCAACAAATGTGTATTGAGCCTGTTCTAGGATCCTAGGATCCATGAATGGACAGAAAATTATCCCTATGTTCACAGAGCTTGCATTCTAGCAGGGAGAGATAGATAACAAACAAAACATATGCAAATTAGTAAATTATGTAATATGTTAGAGTATGATAAATGTCTTGGGAAAGAGAAGTTGAGCCAGTGAGGGAGATCAGATATAATGATTCTATTTCTTCTTCTGTCACGAACTTTGCCAAAATTGGGGGGCAGGGTGGGTGAAGGAGGTGTGTGGGTGGGGAGTGCTTTGGGGAGTTGGCTGGAAAAGCTCTCAACTCCCAGGTGTGTCTGAATACCTGCTCAGGAGCAGAGCAGTGGTTGGTGTGTCCCAATCGCCCTGACCAAGCTAGGCAAAGACGCCTGCAGCCACCTCCCCTCCATTCCAACCTTGGTCATCTCCGTAGGGCATTCTGGGAATTTTCAGGGTCCTGATCCTTGCTGCCTTCCTTTCTTCTCTTCTTCCTCCCTCCCATCCTTCCTTTTTTTTTTTTTTTAAATAATATATGCCAGGGAGCCTCGGCTCAGTCAGTTAAGCATCCAACTTTGGCTCAGGTCATGATCTTGCAGTTCATGAGTTTGAGTCCTGTGTTGGGCTCTGTGTGGACAGCTCAGAGCCTGGAGCCTGCTTCGGATTCTGTGTCTTCATCTCTTTCTGCCCTTCCCCTGCTCACGCTGTCTCTCCTCTCTCTCTCTCTCTCTCTCTCTCTCTCTCTCTCAAAGATAAATAGGCACTAAAAATTTAAAAAATATATATGCCATTTTTATTTCCTGATTGCAAATGTAATATGTCGTAGACTCTGGGTCTAGAGTTCTTGCTTGTCTAGCAAGAAAGTGGGACTCAGGATTAAAATGTGAGAAATGGTTAAGGTCCAGGAGAAGACAAGAACCCTGAGTATGGATCCTTATTCCATACTTATTAAGATCAGAAGGCTTACAAACGTGGTGGGTGTGCACAAAGAAACAATGGAGCTGTGAAAGTTAACTCGTGGGCATGAGGGAAAGGGGGTTTTGTAGATATACGGTGTTAGGTCGTTTAGGTCAATATTAAACAAAATCCTGGCGCATGGGTTGTTAACGCAGACAGGAAGCCTGTGTCAGGCTCTGTCTGTATCCGTTAGTTCAACTAGCCTTGGGGATGAAAGGAAGAGCATGTTCCCGCAGAGTCAACAAGACACCTTTCTTTTGCTAATTAGCTCCTTAGCTCTGCTGGGGGCAACTTCACCCTGCAGTGGTCTATAGCCCTGTTTACCTGTTTACCTAATTTGGTTCTTCTTTCTTGTGAAAGCAACTTTCTGCTATAGTACTAAATTGGGGGGCGTTTTCGCCCTTAATACCTAACCTTGTTTACCTCATATACATTTATTCTATACCAGGGCCTTTGTCCCACCCTCTCTATACCTATTTACCTAATATTGTTTACCCAAAGTTGGGTGTGAGCATCCTCTGACTTTCTAATTCTTTATGCCTTGTTAACCAATGGAATTCCTAAGCTGATTCCCCACAGTAATACATCCTTACTACAGAAAAGGGAGGAAGGACAGGTAAGTAAAGGTAAGAAAATGAAAATCACATACAATTCCTCCATCTAGAGACAACTGCTGTTCACATTCTGAATTCTGTTTTTCTGGCCTTTCATCTGTTGCACATTTTCTCCCTTAAACATAGAACCCATAAGATTCTGCACTCAATCCAATGCGTGGGCATCTTTTCCCCCACATCAAGAAACAATTCCCTGACACCAGCTGCGTGTCCTACAATTCAACCGATTTTTACACTGTTCTGCCTGGAGATAGTGTCAGATCCCACGAGGCTGCTGTCTGCTTCTGATGCCGGTCACCAGCAGTCCAAGCGATCACTTGGGCTTGTGACCTTGGCTATAAATCACAGGTTCCCATGGCCTCCTTCTATCAATTTGCTAGAATGGCTACTGAACTTGGGAAACTGGTTTATTCACTGGATTGCCAGTTTATTACAGGAGTATTAAGGGGTATAAATCAAGAGCAAAACAAAGAGATCTGTGGAGTGAGGTCCCAACTAAAGGAGACCCTGTCTTTTGGGGTTTGGTTTTTCGGCACAGTGGCCTTGAAAGTATTCTGGGTCACGAACTTGGGACCCTGTCCTGTGGTTTTTTTGGGGAAGGCTTTGTTACGTAAGCACATGAAACCAGTGGCCACTGGGCAGGATTCCACCTCCAGCCTCTCCCGCCTCCCCAGAGGCCAGGGGGCGGGACCGAAAGTCCCAGGCCTTTAATAGATGGCTGGTTTACTTGGCAACCAGCCCCCATCAGAAGTGTGATCAAAAGCCACCTTATTAACAGAACAAAAAATATCCTTAAAGTTTTCTTCGCAGAGGAAATGCCAAGGGTTTTAGGGAGTCTGTTCCAGAAATAGGACGGAGGCCAGATCCACATTTCTTATGATAAAGCACAGTATCACCTCACACGATGAAGACAGGTTGGATGCCTGCCTTGCTCGTTTATAAATGTTTCTGAACAGTATCCTCTCTCATCAGATACCATGGCCTGAATGGAGCAGCTGCGTGACACTGAGTATTGAATCATAATTTATTTACCCAGGCTCTTATTTGGGGTCATTAAGGTGTTTTTGATAGTATAGATAACGCTGGATGAACACCCTGCGTCTAAATCTTCACGCACACTAACGAGTATCTTCGCCGAAGTTCGAAAAATGACATTTCTGAGTAAAAGAGGACATGCCTTCTGTTAAATTCCTCTTCAGAATCGTTCCTACTGCACTCCTGTTAATCAGGAGCACCTTCGTTCACCAGACCTTTGGCAATGCGCGGGGCTATTAAACAATGCTTTGGGGCCATTGACAGGCAAAATAACAATCATTACGATTATCATTATCATTAGTCTTGCTCTCTATTCCTCATTAATTTGAATGCTCGTGGCGTTGAACTCTTTTTCTCTCTTTTGACATTTGATTTTCTTCTTTTATGACTATTGAGCTCCTTGCTCCGGTGATCAGGAGCGAGTTCCCTCAGGATGGAAATGAGCTGTCATCGCTGGGGGCTCTGCCACTTACCAGCTGGCACCTGACAGCCTGTCATCTGCGTGTTCCAGTGCCTCGCCTACCTTGCCTGCTTACTGGGGGCAGTGGTACCTGCCTCCGGGTGCTTTGAGATCCGGAAAGGCTGCTTATAATGTCCTTAGAAATTTAATGCACTAAGGGGCGCCTGCGTGGCTCAGGTGGTTAAGCAGCTGACTTCAGCTCAGGTCATGATTGCAGCTCAGGAGTTCGAGCCCCGCGTCGGGCTTTATGCTGACAGCTCAGGACCTGGAGTCTGCCTTGGATTCCGTGTCTCCCTCTTTCTCTGCCCTTCTGCCACACATGCTCTGACTCTCTCTTTCTCAAAAATAAACAAACATTAAAAATTTTTAAAAAGAGAAAGAAATATAATGAACTGCATGTATAGATCTTTCTGGCTCTGTGACCTTGGGAAGTTCTCTAACCTCTCTGTGCTTTGGTTTTCTCAACTGTAAAATGGGGATAATAATAGAATCTATGTTATGGGCTCCTGATGGGAGAATTAAGTGAGTTAGTACCTAAGGAGTACTTAAAACAGCACCTGGTGTGCTGGGAGGGCCATCAATATTTAATCTATGTTGGATCTTTAAGATCTGTTATTAGGCAAACCTATGGGGCTTGCCTGAGTTGAATAGATTCTTAGCATGTCAGGGCTGCAAGACCCTTCTTTTTTTTTAATTTATTTTTTATTTTTTGTAAAGGCTTATTTATTTTTGAAGGAGAGAGAGACAGAGCATGAGAATGAGAGGGGCAAAGAGAGAGAGGGAGACACAGAATCCAACGCAGGTTCCAGGCTTTGGGCTATCAGCACAGATCCTAACGCAGGGCTCGAACTCACGAACCACAAGTTCATGACCCTGGCGCCCCTTCTTCTTCTTCTTCTTCTTTTTTTAATGTTTATCTTATTCATGTTGAGAGAGAGAGCACAAGCAGGGGAAGGGCAGAGAGAAAGGGAGAGAGAGAATCCCAAGCTGACTCCGTGCTGCTGCTGCAAAGTCCCACGTGGGGCTCCATCTCGAGAACAATGAGATCATTCATGACCTGAGCTGAAATCAAGAGTTGGACGCTTAATGGGCTGAGCCACCCAGGCTCCCCCTGCCAGACGCTTATAGACATCACTTCCCTCACAGAGACCTGGCCGATTCAAGCCAAAGCGGGCAAGGCCTTCACCCCAGGTCTCCCAGAGAATTAGTGAGGGAGGCGGGACTAGAACACAGTTCTCCTGCTATGGCCCCACCAATATTTCATCCCTGACCTGTCTGCCATTTGAGTGCCTTCTCAGGATCGTGTAAGTCTACCACGAACTAGAACACGCTTACCTGGTGGAGGACACGTTTATGGGAACACGGAGAGCTGGCATGTCTCCGAGCCACGTAGGAAACTGTCCTCTTGTTGCAGGATTTTCGCACAGAGAGTCATGACACCGAGGCTTTTCTTTCCAGGAAGCAAATTTTATTCGTGCCGGCGCCGCTCAGTTGGGTTCCTACCCAAAGAACTGAGCAGCCCACATCACATGGCATGGTTTTTTTTTAAATACATTTTTTATTTCTTTGTCTCCCATATATGGCAACACACATAAACATGCAGTCTTACTGAGTTGTCTCAGTCTACAAGGTCCTGAGAACTGTAGGCACCTGGGCGCACATCCAGGTGACCTTGAAGTCTTCTCCCCTCTTTTTCTGTCTCCTTAGGGAGGGTCCCTACCACACTCTCCCAGGGGGTCAGCACACTGGCAGCTTCCTCCCCTTGACCCAGGGCATCTCAAAGCCTCCAGGAAAGGGGGAGGTGCCAGGCCTTTTTACCGTACACAGTCCTGGGAGACCTCAGTGGGCCTCAGGGTCCCCACCTCCCCCTGAGAGAGTCTCTGAACCATTCCAATGTCTCCAGCCTGGTAAGAACAGCCTTACTTACCAGCCTAAACCTGCCTGCCCAAGGCCTGTCCTGACCGAAGAAGACACCTTGCTCTGAAGAGCTCTGAAGTTCCTCTTTCGTGTCCCCAGGTGCTCCCAGGACCCTGTGGGAGGGCAGGTGCTCTCCGATCTCTTCACCAACACAAAGGAAAACATTCCTCTCAAGTTTTCCGAAGACTGCCTGTACCTGAATATTTACACTCCTGCTGACTTGAGGAAGAAAAGCAGGCTGCCGGTAAGCAGAAGCTTCCAGCACTGGTGCAGATGACAAGAGGGTGAGGGCAGCTGGGGTGGGGGCTTTTTCAGGGACCCCCTGCTTCCCTTACCCCCCCCCCCGCAGTCTCTATACCTCGGTTTCCCCTAGTGACAGACATAGGGCCTTTGGGGGAGTTTGCTGTGACCCCATCATGCACGTTGTGGTTTTGCCAAATCATTTCTTGCTGAAAGAAGGACAAGAATGATTACTCTTAGAGCCCAACCCTGCCTTTACAGCTAGAGAAACTGAGACCCAGAAAGGGGGAGGTGAGATCCCGCTGTGGGATTGGCAGGAGGAGAGCATGGGCCTTTTGAATTGCAACCCAGTGCCCCTTGGCAGACTGAGAAAGTGAGCCTGCGGGTGATCTTTCCTGGGCACCTAGGACGCTTCTCTATCAACTTCAGGGTCGCCTGAGAGACGTTAGGGGCAGAGCCCGGGGCAATCCAAGGAGCTCTTTCTTTTGCCTCCGATCAGATATCTGGGCTTTTATGGTAGTTAATCTCCTTTTTTAATTGTCACTGGCATGGACTCATGACCCAATGAGTCAGCATTTCCAGAATAAAGAAGGCCCCGAGGTGGGGCGGCTCCGGGACTCAGGCTGGGGCTTGGAGGAAGGGCTCCTGGCCAAGGAGGTGGTCCCTGGGGTGGAGAGGCGTGCGGATGTTTGAACCCAACCGTCTCCCGGCAGCACACCTGCCACGATGGCCAGGAGCGGGGTGGGAGGGCGCCTGTGGACTCCGAGCAGAAGCCAGCACCGATATGCTCGGCTCAGCGAGACGGGACATTTCCTGCCTTCATTCATCCATTGCTCTGTTATGTGCTCAGGGCCCGCACATGCATGGCTACGACTGGGGGTTAGGTCAACGGAGGGACAAAACACCGCCACCAGATAGCCAGACTGGGTGGGTCAAGTCCTGCTTCTGCGTATTAGCTGTGACCTCAGGCAGGTTAAATGCCTCAGTTTTCTTGTCTGCTAATGGGACAGCATTTGTCCCTGCCTCGTGGAACGGTACTTGGCACAGTTTGTGTTACAAATTCTCTCTTTTTTTTTTTTGTAACTTATTATTTGCTGGGGCGCCTGGGCGGCTTGGTCAGTTAAGCGTCCGGCATCAGCTCTTTGGCTCTGGGTCAACTGAGCCACACGGGCACCCCTAACCTGATGAACTTCTCACAGTTTGTGAGTTCGAGCCCCACGTCGGGCTCTGTGCTGACAGCTCAGAGCCTGGAGCCTGCTTCAGAGTCTGGGCCTCCCTGTCTCTCCAACCACCCCTCCTCATGTTCTGTCTCTCTCTGAAAAATAAACATTAAATTTTTTTTAAGTTTATTGTTTATTTTAAGAAAGAGAGAGAATCCCAAGCAGGCTCCCTGCTGCCAGTGCAGAGCCTGACGCAAGGCTCCATCTCACCAACTTCGAGAGCATGACCTGAGCTGGACTTGGATGCTTACCTCATTGAGCCACTCGGGCGCCCCCCACAAATTATTTTTTATTAATAAGATTATTACAGTATTATTTTTAAAGCACTTTTACTTCCTGGCTGTGTGAGCACTTACATGCCAGAGGCAAGCGCTATGTACAGAGTGGGGTGGCGGCCCGGGCCCCAGTTGGGAGCACAGAGGAAAAGAGCACCTGCCTGCTCCCACTTTGCTGGGGACTGGTGGGTTTCGGGGACTGGCCTCCCTGCGTCACGGCCAAGAGGTGGGCGACCGAACTGACACCGTCTTGAGGTCCTTCCCAGCCGTGCTTCCTCTAACCAGTCTGGTTGCATCCTTCCTGTCCAGGTGATGGTGTGGATCCACGGAGGGGGTCTGATACTGGGCGGGGCATCAACCTATAGCGGACAGGTCCTCTCTGCCCATGAAAACGTGGTGGTGGTGACCATTCAGTACCGCCTGGGCATCTGGGGGTTCTTCAGGTAAGATACTGGACATTCTTGACTGCGCACTGGCCCCCAAAGCAAGGCTGCAAGGCTGCAGCTGGCCGTGTCGGCCCCCAAGGCAACCTTTGCCAGGTTCCCTAGTGAAGCATCCAACTCCTCTGCTCCCCCAGCCATACTGGTCCATTTGCTTCTGGTATATTCTCTCTACCTGAAATGCCTGCTCTACCTGATGAACTTCTTCCTTCTTTTTTATGTTTGTTTATTTTTGAGAGGGGGGAAGAGCAGAAAGAGGGGGACAAAGGATCTGAAGTGGGCTCTGTGCTGAGAGCAGAGCCTGATGCGGGGCTTGAATTCACGAACCGTGAGATCGTGACCTGCTCCGGAGTCGGATGCTCAACCGACGGAGCCACCCAGGCACCTCTACCTGATGCACTTTCATTCATTCTGCAAGGTCCAACCCCAATGTTACACCCTCTGAAGTACTCCTCTCTCTTTCACTTGTGCTGTCCCAACACCCCGCACACATCTGTCAGGACAGTGGAAAGCGGAGCACTTGCACATCTGACCTCATGAGAGAGGAAGGAAGGAGCCAGATGGGGCAGGAACTCAGTGCGTCTGAGGGTGTGGATGGAGCTGGAGGTTGGCAGTTGCCAGTGGATGACCCCCCCGACCCCCCCACCGGGAGGAGTGTCAGGCCTTCCCGTCCTGTTTCCCTTTTTGGGATTCGGCACGTGCCTGAGTGAAGAAGGCAAAGCAACTTCCGCACTGAGTGTCCACGGGGCAGGAGCCAGCTTTCCTGCAGGATACAGTTACTGTGAGCCTTTTCTGAGTTTCCCAGCCACAGCACCTCTGACTCTGAGAAGGCGGATGGGTGGGCTGGGGGAGGGTGGACTTTTCCCAGGAAAGACCCCCAGGGCTGGAGGAGGGCTACCCCAGTTGAGTCCCGTCCTGGGATGCATCCATGGCCCGTCTCTCTGCTCCCCATTACAGTCAAACTGCTACATTAGCCCTTCCTGCTTCTGCTGCGCCTCCCGGTCTGTCCTCTGCTCACCCAACTCCGGTCAAAGTTCCTCTCCAAACACGCCCCGGTGTTCTGGGCAAGGTCACCAGAGACCCAACTGCTCTTGGGCCGGCCTTGGCAACATCCGCACATGACTCTTCACACGTGATCCTCTGGCCTCCGAGCGATCACTGGCTGCCCGGATGATCTCAGAGGCCATGTTCAAAGCTCCCGATTTCAACCCCTGCCTCTCCTTGGAAATCCAGACGTTCAGTGCATCAACTAGCACCTCCACTGGATGGCTGAAGGGTCCCACGCTGCATGGGGACAAACTTAACCCTTGACCCCCACTGCTCCTGCCCCCACACTTCCCTACTCTCCCCACAGCGCCTCCTGTCGGCCCCTGGCAACCCCGCCCTCCACCTGCTCCAGATAGAAGACTCGACTTATCTTTTTCTCACTCCTCACATCCAGTCGGTGTTGGCAAATCCTCTTGGTTCCACCTTCAAAATATATTCAGGATCCAACCACTTCTCACCTCCACCCTACCCCCTAATCAAAGCCCTCTGTGTCTCTCTCCTAGATAATTGTAATAACCACCTAGTTTTATAACCCTGCTACTTGGATGCTGGGTCTGATCCACACAGTAGCCAGAGTGCTCATTAAAGACATAACTGAAATCTCATCATTGCCCTGAAATGGATCTTCACGTCACTAACAATGACGTCAGAGGTCTTACCAAAGCCCACCGAGCTCTTTAGCTGTTTGTTCGACACTCATACTTTTGTCCACTGGACCCCAGGGCCTTAGCACTGGCTCTTTTTTCAGCCTGGAACTCCATCCTTTGGATATGTGCAAGGCTCGTGAGCTCATCCATTCAGGTCTCTACTCAGATGCTACCACCTCAGAGAGGCCTTTCTTGGTCATGTGATCTGCGACAGGACCCAGCTGCTCCACCCCCACTTTTCCCTCACCCTGTTTTGTTTTTCCCGACTTTTGCTGCCCGACATCATATTCTGGATTTATCTGTTTGCGTGTGATCTGTAGTGTGAGCTCTGTACAGTCCGAGATCCCACCTGCCTTGTTCTCCGATGTGCTCCTAGCTCTTAGAACAGCGTTTTGCAAAGAATAGACCCTCGGTAGATGGACGCCGGCTGCACGACTCTGGAGTCCTGCGGCAGATCAAGGCCACAGGGATGAAGACAGGAGCGGACCCGGTCAGGGCTGTGGAGGCCCAGTCTTTTCCTAGGAGGCTCACATAGAACCCCAGCCTCGCCTGCGGTCCTGTGAGCCCTGCCGTGAAGTCTGTGCTCACCTCCCCCCCACCCCCGTTCTTACAGCACAGGGGACGAACACGGCCGGGGAAACTGGGGACTCTTGGACCAGGTGGCTGCGCTTCGCTGGGTCCAGGAGAACATTGCCAACTTCGGAGGGGACCCAGGTTCCGTGACCATCTTTGGAGAGTCAGCAGGAGGTGTAAGCGTCTCTATTCTTGTAAGTGTTCCTGGCCTCGATCTAGCTGCTGATGCGACTCCTTGGAGCCTTTTGTCCTGTTGGCACCTTCCCGTCCAAGACCTGGATCCAGGGCTGCCCCTGCTCTGCGCGGCATCGGGCGGTGGAGAGCTGACGGCCGAACACTCCTTGGCCCCCAGAAGGCTCAGAGCCCAGACTGGTGTCCTGGGGCCTTGAGAGTCTCCAGCCCCAGCAGTGATGTTCCTCCTCGTCTAACATGGCTGACCTCCAGCCCTGTCTCTCCTTCCTACTCGTCTTAACATTAGGACTCACTTCTCATCTGGCATGCAGGGGTGAGCATAGATGATGAATGAGAGTTGGACAGGGTGTCCTTGTTCCGCCTGAAGCCAGGTCTGCGTGTCAGGGGATGTGAGCACTAAGAGCAGAGCAGAGGTGAAACCGGGCTGGGGGGAGCATGTGACCGGGGGAGGGTGGTGGAAGTGGGGACGGGAGGGGATGGGGCAGCCGTGCGCGCCCCGGGGGCCCCCGGGGGCCTGGTGTGGGGGATGGGGCTGCGGGGCCACTGAGAGAAGCAGGGACGGAAAGCAGGGGACCAGTGCTGGGAGCCGCTACACAACCTCCAGCCCCCTCACCGTTGAGCGGAGGACCAGCCCCGCTGCTGCGTTTTTAACATGCTGATTGGTTTCCTCGTGGGATTCCCGGAAGGAAATGTCTTCATATTGTAGTAAGAGGAGAAATAGGAAAAGTACGGATAAACCCAAAGAAGGAAAAATTCATCCATAACCCCATTTCCCACCGTGGACATTTGACACTTACTTTTCTAGTTTTTCCCCCCACGATTTGCTCACTCACTCTATCTATCTATCTATCTATCTATGTATCTATCTATCTAATTATCCATCTCTGTGACTGATCTATTTATCATCTATCTACCTACCTAAGATTTTTTTCAACAAAAGCCTTCCTTAGCATAGCCTGTCACAGAAACATTTCCCTGAACATTAAGCACCCTTCATTTTGTTGTAGATTCCGTGGTATTCCATGATCTAGATTTGCACAGTATTCCACGGCAAGAACGGGAAATGGCTTATTCACTCAATTTCATGACATTGGAATCGCTTTTCTTAGGATAAATCCTGAGTAATGGAAATGGGGAATCAGAACCGTGTCTTTAAGGCGTGGCCAGGCGTTGCCACACTGTCTTTAAATACGTCCGGTTCTTACACGATCAGCGCATGCTGCACACTCCCTCTCCTTCCCCCACTCTGTGCTGCTGGCTCTCTCCGGCTAAGGTTCTTGGAGAAGCCTGGGACCGGGCCAGGCTGGGCGAGGACCTGTCTACTGAGCGCCAGGGTCTTCAGGGGACGGGCCAGGTAGGGCTGTGGACGGGATAGCTCTTAACGACCCCTCCATATGAGCATAAAGTCTCTTTGTGTCCCCCCCTCCTGCCAGGTGCTGTCTCCGCTGGCCAAGAACCTCTTCCACAGGGCCATCTCGGAGAGTGGTGTGGCCCTCATGTCTATCCTGGTCAAGAAAGACATGAAGGATGCAGCTCAGGTGGGTCACGCTGCTTGCCTGACATCCTTTGCTCTGCTGTCTTGGAGTCTTCCTGCCATGGGGTCCAGAGTCACAGAAGTGGAGGGGCAAGGAGACACTGCAGCCAGCCTCCCAGTTCTACCGCCGAGCAGACGGGGGCGGACAGTGGAAGCAGCTTGCCAAGGGCGATGAGTGACCGGGGCAGAGCAGGGATTCGAGCGTGTGACTCTGGACTGCCAGCACAGTGCACTGTCCTCTGAGCACCCTTCCCAGAGTGTGCCAAGGTGGGGTCTGGGCCACACAGTGGGCAGCCCCCACATCTGGTCTCTCTCAGGGTCTCAGTTCTAGTGAACCCACTAGCACCAGGTGGGCCTGGAGTGACTTCTCCTTAAATGCCTCATGGCTGGGGTGGGTTCCTAGAGAATTCATTCATCCATTCATTCATTCACTCACTCATCACATAATTTTGGTGTAACCAGACATCTAACAGCCTCATGAATTTTGTTTTGTAATGGAGATGACAGATTAATGATTACATAAATCACACAGATGATAAAATCTCAGCTGATAAGAGCAATAAAGCAGAGGTGTCTGATGTTATAACGCAATCCAAAAGAAGGGCATAGGGTGAGGTTACGGCTCCCGGAAATGAAATCTGAAACCAGGCAGTGTGGTTCCGGATCCCGCGCTCTTACGCCCCCCTCTGGGCTCCCTCCCTTTAGACGCTCAGCTTGGAGATCCTTGTGCCCAGTTTTAGTAGAGATCGGGTAAAGGGGACAGGGCTGGTCTAACTGGCCCGACGGGACCCAGGACCCCCACCTGCTGGTCTAGAGCATGGTCTGCTCCCCCCTGCTGTCTTTAAAAATGAAGGTTGGGGTAGAACAGCTTTTTGTGGACGGAGGGAAGGGAGCTGGCTCTTGAATTCTGCTGTTGCTTGTGATCTCTGCAGCAAATGGCCGTCTTGGGTGGGTGTAAAACCACCACCTCCGCTGTCATGGTTCACTGCCTCCGCCAGAGGACCGAAGAGGAGCTCCTGGAGATATCGCTGAAGATGGTGGGTGTCTCCTTTCTCAGGCCGCGCCAGCGCCCCGCCCTGTCGTCCGGGCCCCAGGCTTCATTATTTCGGCAGTTCCCTTGACCCAGAAAACTGCCTGGGACAGTCCCAGCCTCTGGGTCTGAATGGGACTTTCTTTTATTCTTTTTAAATTTTAGAGAGAGGGAGAGTGTGCAAGCTGGGGAGAGGGGCAGAGGGAGAGAGAGAGTCTTAGGCAGGCTCCATGCTCAGGGCAGAGCCCAAGTTGGACTCGATCCCACAACCCTGGGATCATAACCGGAGCTGAAACTAGAGTCAGGTGCTCATCTGACTGAGCCACCCAGGTGCCCCTCTTTTTTTCTTTTTTACTATGAAATATCTCAAACATTTGCAAAGTTGAAAAATGGCCTAATGAGCAAATTATAAAAAAAAAAGTCTCACCTCAATCAAAACTTAGTATTTTCCCATTCTTGTTTCCAGATATATTTGTAAGAAATTAAGCATTACATATTCCCAGAGATAACTACTGTTCTGAATTTTGAGGATGGGATATTAAGAAAAAGATTTTAAGGAAGGCTGTCACAATTTATCTTGCTTAATTTAGAAACTATCTCAATTACATCCCAGCGATGGCCCAATTTTCTAGTTTTTCTGAGACTCTTCCTCGATTGTGATTCTAGAATAACCATCCATCTACTCACCCAGCCAGCCAGCCACCATCCATCCATCAATCCATTCATCATCTTATTCACCTATTCATCCACCAGTCTGTCCAATTCATCAATATTTTTTATCAGTTTAATATCAATCCGTCCATAATTTGCATTCATTTCAGTCATCTCTACGTTACCCATCCGCCAGGTATCTTCACCGACCATTCAACCATCCAAAATCTATCCAGAATCCCTCACCTAGTTATTGTTCATCTACCTACCAATCCATCCGATTCACCCATACTCCATGTACTGACCCATTCCGTCCATCATCTACATCCATCCATCCATCTCTCCATCTATCCGTCCATCCGTCCGTCCCTCCATCCATTCCTCCTAGATGTATGGAGAGGGGTATTGGATGGGTGATGCAGACATTAATCAGATACAGTCCTTGCTTATGAGGAAACATTCACAAGAGCAGGGATGCTTCGCAGAGGAGGGACATTTGAGGACTGATGAATGGCTATGACACTGTGTCATCACAAGGACACCCAGAGAATACAGCTCGTAGGCCCAATGGGAACTATTCCCTCTGTGGGGGAAGGGTATGAATGTGAGCTACGGAGTAGCCTGAGCCTCTCAACTCTCATCTGGACCCTCAGCCTCTGAAGAAATTCCTGGACCCCTAGGGCTAGGTCTCTGGCACTGGACTCCATTTTATTTCCTGGCTTGACTCCAGCATGGCCTTGGGGCTTGGATCTTGGTTTCTTAGGCTCAAATATGGTGACCAGTGCATTTAAAGAATAAAAGCACTACCATTTCTGGTTCTTGGAAAGAGGTAGATTTATTTCAACAATTCTCCATTGACTTAAGAAGACCTAGCTTATAAGGAGAGACTTGGTGATTTTGAGAAAACCCAGAGACTTGACAGCCCATGTTATCTTTCTGAGACGGTGTGGAGTATCTTCCCAACACACACACACACACACACACACACACACACGCACGCACACAGACGTGTGCGCACACACACCCTGACTGGTAAGGCTACAACTCATAATAAAGAACACCTTACTGTCACTTGCTACATACTGGTGAGACCTGTTAGCTACAGTGTAGCAAATATACAGCAATGCGGAGGAGGGGTGTTTTTCAGTGAAGTTCACATGGGGTGAATTTCAGTGAGCTCGTGTAGGTCGGGACTCTCTGATACAAGAAGAGACTCCTCTCAAAGTGCCTTGAGTGGAAAAGGAAATGTGTTGTCACAAAATCTTCATGAAACTACTGAAAACTAAACCACCGTTCAGGAACACATGGCTTCAGGCATGGCTGGATCCAGATACGCATATGACATTATTAAGAATATACCTGCCTTATTCTTCAGCTTTTTTTTTTTCCCCTCTCAAGCAAGTTTGTCCCTTGGGGAGGTTGGCAACAGCGCCTAGACTTACATTCCTATCCATTTAGAAACTTTCACAATAATGCCAGCAAAAGTTTGGAGGGAGGGGTAAAGTTTATTGGAGTAACCTGGACCTGTGCCCATTCCTGAACTAATCTCTGGTCAGGGAGATGGGGCACCCAGGTCGCATACAGATGCCCGGATTTGTGGAGTGAGAGTGGGAAAGAAGGAGGTCCCCCAAAGGGGCAGTGTTGCCTGAGGGAACAAGCAGGGGAGAGGGAAGGAGGGCAGGGCAGTTTCCCCCAGTGCTCCCCTCCACCCTCCCACCCTACACCCGTGTCCCTGCTCAGTGGAGCCAGTGTCCAGCCCACTTCCTCCTGGCCCAGCCAAGGCGGCACCGGGAGGGAGAACCTGACACCTCTGGCTCCCCTCTCATGGCTTTTGTCCCTAGAAGCTCTCTCATCCACACCCTCTGCCTTTGTCTTCACAGAAATTTTTCACTATTGATTTATATGGAGACTCCAGAGAGGTAAGGACTTTGGGTTTCTTGATTACAGGTTTTAACTCTTGACACCTTTAAGCTCTAGTCAAATATGAATGAATGAACCCTCCCGTGCGGGCTCTTGGTAACTCCTTGTGTTTACGTTGTGGGGCTCAGAGAGGGGCAGTGGCTTGCCTGGGTAGCACAGCGAGGTGGACTAGCCATGGGACTGGAATGGGTTCTCCTGATTCCCAGCCCAGAGCTCCCTGGCCCCAGCCTACCGCCCACTTCTTGTTTACATTTCCTGCTCCCAAAAAGGCCCCTCAGGAGAGGGCCGGGACTAGAAACTTCTACAAGGGGTGGCAGAGATAGCTGGATGAGGCGTTTCTGCAGGAGCCTTTGCTGAGGAGCCCACGTCTTTCCCAGGAGGCTGCGGGGTTGATTAGCTACTCTGTCTGCAGGGCCTTCCGGAAGGGGCTGATCTCAGATCTGAGGCTACCCCGCCCCCCTCCTGCCACACCTGAACGAACCCACAGCAGCCTTCCTCCTCTCCTACCGTCCAGCACCTTGACAGGTTCTGAGGCATTAACTCTGCAGCATTTACAGCCCTGTGCTCCCCCTGGAGATCTTAGCGCCTACTTTAAAAGGTGCTCTGAGGATTCAAGGAGGTTCATTCAGTCATTCAGCAAAGATTTAATTAGCATTTCCTGTGTGAAAGGACCTGATTGATGAGCTGGGGAAACAGCAATGAAATGGGCAAAAACAGATACAATCCCCCTGCCATCTTGGAGTGAGGGTGAGAAATGGGGACAGATTGTGGTTTGAATCTGCATCGCAGAGTCAGGGAAGGCTCAACAAGCAGGTGACCTCAGCGCCAACCTCTGGAGGCGGAGAGGAAGGCAGCTGTTAGGAAAACTGGAGGAAGAGTGTCGAAGGCAGAGGGAATGGTAACTGCAAAGGTCCTGAGGCAGGAGGCCAGTGTGACTGGTGTGGAGGGAGTCGGAGGAGAGAACAGGAGCCAGAAAGGAAAGGGAGGTGGGGGTGGTCCCTTTAAAGGAATTTGATTTTGATTTCAAGTGAGATGGGGAAGTCTTGGGAGCGATTTAAACAGAGGAGGGACGTCACCTTGGGTTTGACAAAACGGCTCTTTTTGCTGCATTGAAATGGATGGTAGCGAAGGGTAGGCAGCCCCAGGGGGGCCAGCTGAGAGGCTGCCGTGGTCGAGGCCAGAGGTCCTGGCAGCCTGGGCTGGGCACATAGCAGAGGGGTGGTGAGACAGTAGGGTGGCATCTGGATATTTTTCAAGTCATGGCTGGTTGGAGTTGCTAATGGATAGGATGTGGGGCAGAAGAGAAAGAGGGGGTGCAGCTTCGCCCCCGGGATTTTGACCTGAGCCTGGATATGCCCGAGGTCCGTGCAGGGCAGCCACTTGGAAGCGGTAGTATTGTTCTTGGTCTTGCTTGTCCGTCAGCCTCCACGGGACGCCACCTCGATCAGATCAGGGCCCCGCTGTGCTTCTCCTGTACTTTGATTGTTGTCCACGTCTGCTTCCCCACCACCCTTGTCCCCCAGTGCTGCAGATGACCCTTGTGAACACAGGTCAGGGCATGTCACTTCCTTCTGAACAGGCTGACCCTTCTTAAGAGACAAATGCCCTCGCCCCATGGAGTCATCCCTTCAGAACATGTCTGTATCGAGCTGCCTCCGTGACCAGGCGCTGTGCTGGGTATTCTGTTCGGGTTCAGCTCCGACACGTCTCACTGATGACAAAACCGAAGCACAGATGGATGAAATAACGTTCCCGAGTTACCAGCCAGGAGGTGGCAGGGCCATGGTTCAAGTCAGGTAGTCAGGCTCCAAAACCCACGCTCTTGACAACGACTGTGGCCAAATACACAGTATCACCATGCCCAGGGCCAGCTGCCCGGCCGGTGATGGGCGCGGCAGGGGCTGCCACCTCTGTGCCCGTATAACTAACTGATCATCATCAAGGGTAACACCGAAAATGGAGACATTTTCAGTGCAATGCGAGCCCATGCCTGATGCTTTCATCCATGCTTTTCCTCTCTAAAAAGGAATCAGGTTTCAGTTTAGGCATCTTGAGTGATGGGGAGCTCACTACCTCCTCGAAGTGAACTATTTATCAATAGCAGCTTGTGTTTCATCAAATATGGACAGATAAATACAATCGATTCCTATTAATTGTGAATTCTGTATTTGTGAATTCACCTACTCACTAAAATAAATGTGTGACCCCCAAATCAATACTCCCGACACTTTTTCCTGTCACTCCTGGACACCGAGTGGCAGGAAGCCCGAGTGACGGCGGGTGTCAGACTCATGACACGTGACCTTCTCCCTGTCTACTTAGTGCCACATTCCCCGCATTTCTGTGCTTGCTGTTGATGGTTCCGCCGTTCCCCGAGGGGGCCTGCTCCTGAGGGCTCGTTCAAGGCCGTGAGGCGCCTTCCTGGGTTAGATCAGCTTCGATCGGGGCGGCTGACTGTGCTGTGGGCTGTGAGTTCAGCAGTAAGGGGTCAATAAGGCGCATCCGGGAACAGGAAGGGCCAGGGTACCAACCCGTCTGTGAGGCTGCTTGGGAAAGTGCTAAAATAACATCTCGCGTGTGACGAAAGTTGTGGAAAATCGGCTACATTCGTGGTTTTAGGAGATGGCCATGGGCAAGAAAGCCTAACAACACGGCCATGAGGCTGAAGGCCCAGGAAGTTCCAGTCATGTGCCCGAGGGCGGGAAGATGGTGAGGCCTTCTCAGCTGGTGTTTTATTAGCAATAAATACTGCATACAATCCGTTGCTTGGAAGCAATGCATACTCCATCAAGTGTCTTTAAGCACACGGAAAACGGAGTTGGTGAAAACGTGGCCCAATAGTTGCAGGAACCTGACCTCGTGTTTCCCACCAGCAGGGGCCCCGCATCTGCTGGTTCAGAGCTCGCTGTGGCTTTATAGAAACTGAACCACCACAGATAACAAAATGGACCCACACAGGCAAATGTACACTGCAAATTGAGATATATTTTATATATTTATATAAAATGTATAGCTTATAGGTTTTAATATTAAAATATAAACTCATGTTTATATATGTAATAAATTTAATGTATATTTGTATATATATGAATCTATGGACATATGTAGAGATACGTATGCATGTATTTCAGTTTGGGTGAGTTTTACCCCACTCAGACTTACCACCGCTTGTTCCGAGTCCACGGTCCACTCTCTGGGGTCACGTGTGCTCGGCCCCCTTTGTTAGGGGCCTGAGTTCTGTGGCCACCGCCCGTGGCCACGCAGGTGTGGACTGCTGGCTTCTGGCTCTGACAGGTGGAGAGGGGGACGTGGGTGTGGCCTCGAGAGCGGAAGCCCAGACCCCATGATGCCCTCCCCCCCAGAGCCATCCCTTCCTGTCCATCATGGTGGATGGAGTGGTGCTACCAAAGATGCCCGAAGAGATTCTGGCTGAAAAGAAATTCAACTCTGTTCCCTTTATCTTTGGAATCAACAAGCAAGAGTTTGGCTGGATTCTTCCAATGGTGAGAATGTGGGGTCGTCCTAGGCTGCCCTCCCCCCATCACATCAGCCCTCCCATCTCCTCCTTCTCGAGGCCCCCCTCTGAATCCAGGGCAGCTGTCCCCTTCACATTTCCATGGGGGGGCGAGGACATTTCTATGGGGGAGCTTCTCTAGGATGGCCCCATGGCCCCCTGGGGACCCCCTCCCCAAACACCCAGTCTTCCAATCTAAGAATCCTGCAGTGCGGGTGCCGGGAGGGTCTGTAGGGAAAATCACTGGGCAGATGGGCAGACCAAGGCTGGGAGAGGGATGGACTCGAGCTAAGCGGGGAGGACTGAGCCCCTGCGGCCCCTCCCCGTGGGCTGGGGCTTCCCCTGCTCCTCCGTAAATCCCACACCTGCTCTTTTTCTTGGTCATCTAACTGGGGCAGTTAGAGGAGCTTGCTCCCTCTGGGGTGAAAGTTCTAGGAATCAGAACTGCTTTCCCTCTGTCAGAGATAAACACAACTGACGCAAGGTGAAGCGATGAGGACAGGTCTTAATTCAGTTCTACGCCCACAGCAGGAGGGAGAGACCAGTATGAGCTGCTTAGGCCCCTGCGACAAAAGGCTGGAGCCTTTTTGAAGGCCTAGGCGTGGCGAGGGAAAGGCACTGTGGGGGTGTGACAGGCACAGAGGGGGCTGTCCACGGGACTAGGCTACCTCGATTTGTTAAGTGGTGTTTATCCGGAAACAGATTTCTGTCTCTCTGTCCGGAGGCAGTGGTGTTCGGGCTGCAGCAAGGTGCCCACCGGAGTCGCAGGGCCTGAGAGAGAGAAAGGAGACATAGTGGCAGAGTAGTGGCCGCATGTCTGCGTTTCAAGAGGTGGCTGGAAGGCCCTTGAGGACACAGCTTTGGGTGGGAGATTTACATCTCAAAGGGCAGAGGAGGGATTGTAATCGCAAGCTTTCTAAAGCAGCCGCTCTAAAAGGGGGTTGAGGGACCTACCACCTCATCGCCAGGTTTTGGCCAGAATCAGTGATAAATTCCCTTAGTGGCCAGGAGCCCGCTAACCCGCACTGGGATCATCCTAGGGATGAGATCGTAAGCACTGGCAGTCAAGCTAGAGTTTGGTCAAGTTCTATAGTGTGGAGGTTTAGGTGGAGCACAGCAATTTCAGAGGTCACGGACAGACCAAGGCCATAATGGCAGGATTTGAGTCTTCCTTGGTCTTCTCAGAGAGGTGAGGGTATTTGTGAGGTCTGTGTGCTTTGTGTCCGAGCCCTCTGCTTCAACACTAGCCAGACTTAATCCTGCCCTGCGTGTCTCCATGTCCAGTGTGGGGATTCTTGCCTGTGAACACACACGCACACACACACACAGTGCAAAGGCCTGGGAAGCTTCTCTTCATATTTGCTTTATCTTTTTGCACTGCTTGAGTTTCTGGATATAATAAGCCTGTTTGTTTCATTGATTTTACCCAACTCGTCAAGGATCCATGCCTGTCAAGTCATGACAGTGACCTTTGGTTGGTCGGTAAGTCTTCCTGCTAATTCTTGATGATTCACTCTGTGTCACTGTTGTTTTAACAGTTCATGGGTTACCCGCTCTCTGAAGGCAAGCTGGACCAGAAGACGGCCATGTCACTCTTGTGGAAGTCTTACCCCGTTGTTGTAAGAGTCTGGGGAACCATGGGAACTGGCTGAGACCCAAGGAGGGGCAGAGCCTTGCCCCAAATAGCTGAACAAGTCAATAGCAGGATAAAGACTGGGGCTGGAGGGTTCTGCCCCCAGTTTTCTGCCTTTCCCACCTCACCACGCAGGGTAGCTGTGGTTGCATGATGCTGGAGAGATTTGGCATTCACACAAGTCATTCTCTGTGTCGTTCCCTGGGATGGGGGTGGCGGCCACTTTTCTTCTGCTCTATTTCAGGGCATCCCTGAGGACTTGATTCCACTGGCCATTGAGAAGTATTTGGGAGGCACAGATGACCCTGTCAAAAAGAAAGACCTGTTTTTGAACATGATGGGAGATTTGCTGTTTGGTGTCCCAGCTGTGACTGTGGCTCGTTACCACAGAGGTGAGTCCCAGAGGTTGGACAGGAGAGGGACATGGAGCCCACTAGCTTCACTGTCGATCCTACTAGCTGCTCAGCATAGATAGATATGTGGAAACCGCCCATGGTCAGGCCTCCAAGGCCAATTCCATGTGGCTGGGGATGGAGCACTGTCTAACTTTGGGTCGGCCAGAAGCCAGCTCTGAGAAGAGACCCTGAATGAAAGTAGCTTATTTGGGAGGTGATTCCAGAGAACACCAATAGAGGAGTGGAGAAGGAGCACCAGAAGGAGAAGGAAGCCAATCAGATTTCCCTGGACACCTGGAGCTGTCACGTCTCCGGTCATGTCGCAGGGTTATTCCATGTGAGTGGCAAGTGGGAGGAGGGATTCATTCTCTCCCTTTCATGAGTCATGAGTTGAAGGCTGTTCCCAAGGGGCTGGGAATTCCCTGGAGCTCTCGCCTTCTGCACATATGGGGAATGTGGTGTCTCGATGGCCAAAGACCTCAGGCTACGGATGCCTGAGGGGGAGGTCAGGCTGGCATGCCCAGAAACTGGAGATGCGGTGAGGCACCACCAGCACCTGCCACAGGGACCCCTCCCCTCAAGTTACGGTGATCTGTGGGGCCAGAGGTGGGTCTTAGAAGATATGTCTTGGAAGGTTTCCAAGGTCAGAGCTAGCTGCAAACTAGTTTGTTAACTGGTAGAAGAGCTGGGGGTAGACTGAAGCCAAGCATATAATCAGGAGGCTTGTTTAGGACCAACACACACACACACACACACACACACACACACACACAAACAGAAGTGAGCCGCAGGAGGTGTGGGGCAGGTGTTCTAGAGAGCGTCCATGTCTACAGTTGGCTTCTGTCCATCCTGGTGGGTGCTGGGTGTGCCCCAGGGCCCTCCAGCCTGGTTCCAAGGCTGCGGGGTGGATCCAGGGATGGATGAGCTCATCTAGAGAGGAGCCATCCCTTCTGGGCGTCTCTATGAGGTTCTCACAGGACCCTTCCTTCACCTCGTCTGCAAGCCAGGAAATTCTTCTTGACACAGATCTCTCTCTCTAACCATGCTGGAGGGGTTTTAAAATTCAGGACTCTCCAGTCATGATTTAAAAGAAAAGCAGCTAGAGCTGACCTACCCTGTCCCCAAGCCCTCCGTATAGTGAGCTACAGGGGCTAGTTACTGCTTCCTCCTCCTGGGGGTCTTGAGGAACCTGCAGCCAGGGGCTGCCTGGGGCCAGATTAGCTCTTTCATAACCTTGGTCTTGCCTCTGGATGCATGCCTGCTTGTGGCATTCTATTCTGTTTCGTCTGCTGTTCCAGCCATACTGGACTTGTGGTTTTTATCTGGCATCCCATGACTTTGAAATCGGGGTCTTTTGGCCAGGGCTACACAGATTTTATCAATGTTGTTCTTTCATTTTCAACACACAAAAAGAACTTTTCTGAATATAAAATTAATATCCTACACTTGTAGAAAGTTTTGAAGATATGGAAACACATGAAGAAGGAATTATATATTACTCTAAATTCCTCCACCTAGAAACATCTGTTATACATTCTTTTTAAAAATTTTTTAGCATTTATTTTTATTGTGAGGCAGAGAGAGACAGAACAGAGCAGGGGAGGGGCAGAGAGAGAAAGAGACACAGAATCTGAAACAGGCTCCAGGCTCTGAGCTGTCAGCATAGAGCCCGACACAGGGTTCGAACTCATGGACCTCGGAGATTATGACCTGAGCTGAAGTTGGAAACCCAACCAACTGAGCCTTCCAGGCTCCCCTGCTATACATTTTTAATGTATTTTCTTCAAATAATCTTTCCAGGTCTTACATATAATTTAGAAATTAACTTAATATCATATGTCATATTTTTGTTCACAGAACGCTATTTTATGTTCAAAAACATCCACTGTTTCAAAGAATGATGCATCAAAATTTACTTTAGTATTCATGTCCTATTGGATATTTAGTCTGGCTGCTTATACTGTGATGCAAGAAAAAACCCATTATGCTCAGAAATCTTATGTGCAGAAATTTTTAACCAAGTCTCTAATAATTTGCTTAGGATTGGTTATTAGAAGTGAAGTTCCTGGGCCACCTGGGTGGCTCAGTTGGTTAGGCATTTGACTTTGACTCAGGCTATAATCTCGTGGTTTGTGAGTTCAAGCCCCGCATTGGGCTCTGTGCTGACAGCCCAGAGCCTGGAGCCTGCTTCAGATTCTGTGTCGCCTTCTTTTTCCATTCCTCTCCTGCTTGTGTTCTGTCTCTCTCTCTCTCAAAAATAAATAAAGATTCAAAAATATTTTTTTAATGAAGTGAGGTTCCCAAGCGGGGCCATAAGAGCATTTTAAAGTTCTTGATACATGTTGTGAAATTGCTTCCCAGTGTATGGCTGGGATTTCTTAATTCTCTCACTTGCAAAACTCCGATTAAAAAAATAAAGAAATAGGACAGCCAATTTCACAAGGTCTTCCCTGAAAAAGATAAGGAGACCATCTCCCTGTTTTAATGACAAACGCAGATGACCAACTCTGTCTTTCTCTCGGCTTCTCCTTTTGTCCTATTACCCTAATCTGTGCCCTACTTTCCTTTGAAAACTTGTATTGTGCTTGCAGGAATTTTATACCTCCCCTTGGTTTTAGGCAGAAAGTTAAAAAAAAAAAAAAGAGAGTGAAAAGGAGAATTCTCTTTTGTGCCGCTGGCTGGCGGCCCCAAGAATTTCTCTCACTCACGAAAGGTCTTTGCTCTGTGGCCCGAGGAACTCCTTTCTAAACCTCCCCGGTGGTGGAGAGAAATTACAGCTGCTTCTCTCAGCGAGTTCTGCTCTTGACCTTGAAGCAGCTGCTTAACACGTGGATTTCGGAACCACAGACGCGTTGCTTCTCCCAGAAAACACCTCTTGCTACATCCAGGGTGCGGTGATGCAGGTCAGGGAGGCATTCCAATAAATTGCTCTACATCCTTCCTTGAAGATGGCGTATATTGTTGAGTCATTTTGAGACAAATATTTAATGATATGGAGACATGATTACAGTGTATTACAAAATGGCATATTACCCTATCTGCCCATTGAAGAGGGGTCTTCAAATGGTGGTAGGATTATAAGTGATCTTTTTGTTCATTTTCCTTTCTTCTGCACTTTCCAAGTTAGTAACGGCACCCAAAGGGGGAAAAAGCTGTGTAATTTCTCCTTCGGCCAGAATGGGGACCCAGCTCTTCCCTGACAGTCACTGTGCTGTGGGCATTAGGGTCCAGCAAAGTCCTAAGTCCATGCACCACCCTAGGCAGAAGGCGCAGGGTGGACAGCTCTGAATGAAGCCGTCCGCAGGAAGATGGACACTTCTGGGGGCTTGGAGAGGGGGTGCTGAGAGTGGGGGCCAGGAAAGCAGGAGAGGGCCGCCTGTGCCCTCCCTCAGAGCCCTTCTCTCTTCTGCCACTGGCCGGGGCCCAGCAGCAAACAAGATACGAGGTGACAGAGCAATAGAAAATGCTGAGTTTTCCGTTTCCTGAGACCCAGGAGACAGACGGGCCTTCCCCTGCGTCTGTGTGTGTCTGGGTTGTTGACCAGCACCCAGGATCTGCGTCACTCTCCTCTAGAAGTTAGGTGAGAAGAGCACTGGGAACTCTGGGAACCGGGCCGAATAAAAGGCACCTGTTGGGCTGCAGAGAGTCTCCAAAAGGATCCAAACCACTGTATTTTCAATGAAATACTGTAGCGTAAACTGTAGAGAGATGTTCTTGCGCGTGAGCCCATCAGCGGGCCACGGGGTCTGTGTGTTTTGGCCCAAGGCCCCTAACGTGATAATTGTCTTGGATGGATTTACTCACAATCAAAACATTTCATTCATTCAATCTTCATTCATTGATTCATTCAGCAAATATCCGGCCTGAAGCCCATTCTCACCTCCTCCCACTGTGCATTTTTAGGCCAATCACAGAGCTTCTCCAAAGCTCTGCCTCTCTGCTCTGTGGGTTTCCTGCAGGGCCACGCAGTGGCCGGCACACAGGTAGCTCTCCGGACGGGCAGCTATTAATGATGCTGTTGTTGTGCGCCTAGGGCTCAGGTGTGCCACCGATTTCCTGAGTGCTCGGGGCCCCCCTTGGCGCCTCCGGGAGCGCATCTGGGGAAATGACCTGTGCACGAACCCGTGTCTCCACAGACGCCGGAGCCCCCACCTACATGTATGAGTTCCAGTATCATCCAAGCTTCTCGCCGGACGCGAAGCCCAAGACAGTGGCAGGGGACCACGGGGATGAGCTCTTCTCCGTCTTCGGGATGCCATTTTTAAAAGGTAATGGCCCTTTGGTGATGGCAAACTTGGGCAGTTAGAAGATCCGGGTTCACGTCTCAGTTTGGTGGCCATGGACCAAGTTCCCCCTTCTCTCTGGGCCTTACTTCCCCAAATACATCAGAGTAGGGCTGAACTACGATGATCCCAGCCCTTCTCTTGCCCTGACACATCTGCTGGAGAAGGTGCAGCCATGTGCCCCCATTTGTTCTTTGAGGATTCAGGCCTGGGCATCAATAAGCCACGTGGCGGGCCACCTGCAGGGCCCTGCTCAAGGGCTAGAATGTCACCACTCACCTCCCACTGTGAGTGAGAGTAAGGTTAGAATTTGGTGTTGACCTTGAATCGGGGCTAACGTGCATGTGTGTGTCTGTCTATCCAACTATGTATCTACCTAAAATTCCTAACTTTCTCAACTTAATATATTTGATAATGTATATAATACTTTATTATTTTTTAATGTTTATTTTTCAGAGAGAGAGAGAAAGAGAGAGAGAGAGAAAGCAGGGGAGGGGCAGAAAGAGAGGGAGGCACAGAATCTGAAGCAGGCTCCAGGTTCTGAGATGTCAACACAGAGCCTGACACCGGGCTCGAACTCACAACCTGTGAGATCATGACCTGAGCCGAAGTCGGACGCTTAACAGACCGAGCCACCCAGGCACCTTTCACAAATATCTCCAATGTCTTCCCTGTGAGCAGTCACAGATGACTTGTGTGTGGCCCACCTCAGGGCTGTTTGTAACTGACACATTTCCTGCTCGGGTGACCACACATCAATGATTTTTCAGATTCTGTGAGAACGTGGGTGGGTGAAGGAGACTGAGCAAAGGCCCAGATGGGAGCAGCCTGAGGTGGGGTCTCTGCAGTGGACACCCTGGGTGTGGCCCTGGGGACCTTGATAGGTGAGGAGAGGCGCGGGGTGCCAAGGCACCCATGACTGACTGCAGCCCTGGAGTCCTGATCAGTAACGCCCAACCTTAAAGTGCACACAAATTACCCAGATCCCGAAGTGCAGATTCTGACACGGCCAGTCTGGAGCAAGGGCTCAGATTCTGAATTCTTAACAAGCTGCCCCGTGCTGCTGGCCATAAACCCCGCTTTGAGTAGCAAAGGGTTTTTTTCTTCCTCCCCACAGAAGGTGCCTCAGAAGAGGAGATCAGACTCAGCAAGATGGTGATGAAATTTTGGGCCAACTTTGCTCGGACTGGGTGAGGCTGGCGGCAGAGATGGAGCAGGGTTGGGGCGGGCAGGCGGGTTTCCTTGGAAAGGGAGCTCCCAGCCCTGTAACCCTGACAATGAGCAGTGAGAGCTCTCTAAAAGGGGACGGGCTGCCTAGGACTTGGTGAGCTCCCTGCCTCTGGAGGTAAGGGAGCCTCTCGGTGGAAATGAAACCAAGAAGTCCTGCCGATCTCAAAGTGCTGTTGGGTCCCCACAGTCGCTTTGGGTGATTCTCATTTGATTCTGTTCCTAGGAATCCCAACGGGGAAAGGCTGCCCTCTTGGCCCGCATATGACCAGAAGGAAGGGTACCTGCAGATTGGAGCCACCACTCAGCCAGCCCAGAAGCTGAAAGACAAGGAAGTGGCTTTCTGGACCGAGCTCCAGTCCAAGGGGACAGCAAAAACGCCACCACACACAGAGCACTTTGAACTGTGAATGGGTGGCCCGACTGGACTTGGAGCCCAATCTGGGGGATTCTATAGAAGGTGTTTATGTGCCAAAGAGGGATCTTATTGGAGGAGGCTGGGAATGTGTCTGGTGGGCGAGGGCAGAGGCCAGGGAGGGGGAGTTGTGGCCCATTTCGGGAATAAACGTTCTCTTGGAGACCACGTCAGTGTCTGTGTCTCGGGCTCAGAGAGAGAAGGATGAATGGGGTGGCATGGTTGTCTGGAAGTTGCCTCCGGTGAGGATGGCATGGCCCTGGGGGCTGCCTCCGCCCCACGTCTCTGGGCCCCAACAACTTCCAACAACAGGATGTGGGGTGGCCAGAATGCAAGGTCCCTCTTGTCCGTGTGGAGCTGCAGTCTACATATGTACCTGCAGTGACAGAGAAGGGAGGTGCCATGGTCACCCTGTGGCACTAGCCTGTGGCCCCTACTGGCCCTTCCAGAGATCCGCAGTTTTTCTTCAATGTACACAGCACCCCCCCGGGCTGCTCCCTGAGGCCATCGCTTCCAGCAACTTCTCTGAGCCCCTCCTATAGCCTGGGCCACTTCAGGATTTATCAGCAGCATATCTGTGCTAGCTGCCCATTAGAATCACCTGAGTGGCTTTTTTAAAAATGCCATTGCCCAGGCCTCATCCTGATTATCACTCCTGCGGCCGGGGAGGGTCCTGGAGAGCAGGATTTTGTTTTTTTATGTTTTTTAAATGCCTTTACTTTATTTTGAGAGACAGAGCAGAGAGCGAGTGGGGGAGGGGCAGAGAGAGAGGGAGACACAGAATCTGAGCAGCCTCCAGGCTCTGAGCTAGCTGTCAGCACAGAGCCTGACATGGGGCTCGAACCCACAGACTGTGAGATCATGACTTGAGCCGAAGTCAGATGCTTACCTGACTGAGCCACCCAGGCGCCCCCAGGATTTTTTTTTTTAAAAAGCTCCCTATGGTTAGCTGGTGTGCAGCCAGAGTGGAGAACCACTGACCTTGACTCACACAGGCAGGACCCTTTGGACAAGTCCCCTGGGCCCTGCACAGTGTGTGTGCTGAATATGTGCATGGATGGATGGTTGGATGCATGAGCCAGAGAATAAAGGAGAGTTCCCAGGTTCCTGAAGATTGAAAAAAAAAAAAAAAAAGTACACCTTCCCAGGCAATGAGACTAGACGGACAGGCTGACAGATGGTGGTCAGGTGGCTCCTTACAAGGTGTTAGTGGGCGTCAGCCTTCAGGCATCTGACGATCATACTTTTAAATCCTATAATAACAACAGTAACTAAACGTTATTGGATATTTATTATGTGTCTTCATAATAAAGTACTTTTCATATTAATTCAGATAATCTTCACAGCCACACTTTGAGTAGAGTACTTGCTATCAACCCCGCGGAAGTTCACACAAGGCCCAAGAAAACTCAGCTAGTAAGTGACAGACAGGACCACGTACATAATTCTCTGTGCAAAATAAAAATAATTATTTATTTAAAACATTAAGAATTTCAAGATGGCGACTGCAGAGTATTGAGGCCACCAGGAGCCCGGAGTCGTGAGTGAAGGCAGGGGTCCCGCACCTAGGAAGCCCACCCTGGTGACATGGCTGGGACGTGGACTTTAGCAGTCTGGCTCTAGAGCTGGAGTCCGCAAGTGCAAAGCAATCCTTCCTTCCTAAACAGGACACTTCAGAAATCCTATTCTGGGCTTGTCCTGGGAGTTCTTCGGATTCCTGCCAAAGGCACCCATTTGATTGGCGATTCTCTGCTGCCCCCCAGTGGGCAATGTCCATATAGCCACAGGGCTGGATCCCGGGGCGGTCAGGGGGCGGAGACTCCCAGCCCTGTCCCCAGCGGGGTGAGGTGACTCGGCCTGGGCTGACACATCCAGGGGCAGCATTCAGACTGGTCTCTTGCAGCCTCCAGAGCCCTAACTGTGCAGGGGCAGCTTGCGTAGGAGTTCCTCAAGTCTCTGCTACCTCAAACTGAGATTGTTTCCAGGCCCTGGTGGTCTCCCCAGCTGCCAACGGAACGAATCCAGTTCTGGGCACCTCAGAAGCTCTCCGAAAACTCGGCTCGCATAGCACTGTCTGCAAAGCTTCTGTCCCTTGCCTCTCACCTGGGCTGGTGAAAGATTCCTAACTAGCCTCCCTGCCCTTGTTCTCCGGGCTATCCGCACCCTTTGCCTTCTGATTTTGCAGCTCCATTCAGTAACTGAGTTGGACTGGCCCCTTCACTGGCGTTGACAACAAAATATGGCAGAAGCGATGCTTCAAGAGGCCTGGCACTCACTCTCTTGAGCCCACGTGACTGCCATGTGACCAAGCCCATGCCAGCCTGCCGGAGTGAGGCACCACACAGAGGGGGGCCGTCCCAGCAGAGGCTATGCTAGCCCAGTGGCCTCCAGCCACCACAGCTGCAGACACTTGGGTGAGCCCCGCCAGGATCAGCTGAGGCCGGCCATGTCTGTGGACACTCCTGGGTGCCCCACACGCCCATCAGCCAAACAGATGGCTGTTGTTTCAAGCTTTGGGCAGTTTGTTACACAGCAGTCACTTCCTGATACACTAGTGACACCCAGGTACAGTCACATCCACTCCACTCCAAACTAAAACGTCTTAACGGCTCCACATTGCCCCCTGGAAAAAGTTCCATCTCCCTATCCCAGCTTGGGAGGCCCCTCATCTTCTAGATTTTACTTTCCTCTGCAGCCCTTCTATTTGGAAATTTCCACTGCAAATTTCTCCAGGTCCCTGTGCTCCCTGCGGTCCTGCGCGCATCGATGCTGCGCCTCTGGTATTCGCGTGACCTGGAATTTCTTTCCTGACTCAGTCCAAGTACCGCACAATGTGGGGATGTTCTGTGACCTCCCCAGGTGGCGTTCCGTGCGTGATTTCTCTGCCAGGTTCTGAGATGGCCTTGTCTCCCTCATCTCTGTAAACCCAGCCGTCTACTGAGGGCCGGCCATGTGCCAGATACTAGTCTAGATGCCGGAGAGATAAATATCGGTGGGTGCTGTCTTCTGCCCCCAATGTCATTGGTCCCCTGAAGATTCGTTTCAACCAATTGTGGTCAGTTTGGTGAGAGGGGTAGGTTAGGAAAGGATTTTTAGGGGTGACATCATGAGGGACAGGTAAGAGTTGGCCAGTTTCAGAGACGTGGGGAAAGGCCCAGGGGGACAGGGTGTCCTTGGGGACATGTCTGCAGCTAGTATGGGGTGACCAGAACAGAGGGAGGGGAGGAAATGAGGAAGGATAGTCTGGATTTACTGGGAAGGCACTGGGGAGGCACCAGCGGGCCGCAAATAAGCATGCAGTAAGTGCTTAATATATGTTTCCTGATCAGCACACCGTCTGCCTCCTCCATCAGACGGAAAGCTGATTCAATGGCAGGGTTATTCCTTCCTGCTACGCACAGGGACTTGTAGCGTTCTCCTTTATCAGTGAATAAATGAATGAAAGGGTAAATAAATCCACCCGGGATATAACAATACAAAACCAAATGGAACTCTTCATCCAAACAAGAACTACTTTTCCCTCCCCTGCTTCAGGGAAGCATGGATGGTTCAGATGGAGGGGCCAGAGAACAAAGGCCCAGCCTCCGCCTTCCCTCAGCCTCTGCTTTGCTGGAGGAGTGTGCACTGGTGCCATCTAGTGGCCACAGCGCCCATACTCTATTTTAATCCACGGCCTCTGTTGCTAAGGTGTGGTCAGGTCAAAGAAGGTGATCCGGAACCTGGCATGGGTGGAAACTCACATCCTCACCTGCTCGGCCAGCCCCAGGTCTGCCTGTCCTCCCCCTGCAAGACCCGAGCCCTGAGTCCAAGCGAGTAATTGATCTTAGCTCATGGGACAGAGAAGCCCTTCTCTACGGCCACTCAGACCCTTCCCACCGTTCTCTGCAGATGTGGATTCCAGGGGTGAAGAGGCCACAGGAAGGGAGGCAATGACCAGCGTTTTCACAATATCCTTCTTGTTTTCTTCCTAAGAGAGCCCTGGTTTTGTCCAGAGCAGCAATGTACCCAGTTACAAATTCCAGACCCCCTGACAGCAAGAAATTGTCATGTTACGTGAATCTGGCCAATGAAACACAGGCAGACATCCAAGGAGGGTCCCGGGAGATGCATTCTTCTTCTGAGTAAAGAATCACAGACACAGCTGGCCTCTGCCTTTCCCCCTTTCTCTTTATTTCCCTTCCTCTTCCCTGAAAGGCGGGCAAGATGTCTGCAGGTGGATTTGGCTTTATTTCCGCCCCCCTCTCCATGAGCATGAGACCCGCGTGCTACAGATGGTGAAACAGAAAGCTACAAGTAGTCCAAATTCTTGATGACTTTTCTTCAGTGTCGCCAGAGTCGCCCCAGGCTATGGGGCGTGTCTGGGCAGAGACCAGGACTAAAGGTCCTCTCTGAGAGCAAAGACACTTCTCTTCTTCCTGCTGAAGAACAGAACTCCCCCTGCCCCATTGCTTATTTGTCGCAAGAGGATGGGAAAAATCTCATTTGTTAAGGGACCATTCTTCGATTCCTGTACATCATCCTAACATTCAGAGGATATGGATAGGGAGCCCCAGTGGAACCCGTATCCGGCACAAAGCACCAGAGAACGCGGGATGAGGGTGTGTTCAGAGAAAGGCAGCGTAGGTATTTTCTCTGGGAGACAGGAAGTCTCTGTTCAAGGCGAACTCTCCTACTGTGGTGACCTGGGACATGTCATTTGCTTCCTAGCACATTGGAGGCATTTAAATGCATACATATTTAAATGTTTGTGTGTATATATACACATATAATGTGTCTATAAGTTATATATGGGGGCACAGGTTACAGATTGTTCGTAATGAAGAGGGTGTTGGAACTAGTTGAGGACCTATCCCCTACCAGCTGAATCATGTTATGCCTCTTCCGCCAGGGCCCAGGGACGACGGCATACCAGAGTGGTTAAGAACACAAGACTCCCGGGGCACCTGGGTGGCTCAGTCGGGTAAGCGTCCATCAGCTCAGGTCGTGATCTCACGGTTTATGGGTTCAAGCCCCACGTGGGGCTCTGTGCTGACAGCTCAGAGCCTGGATCCTGCTTAGGCTTCTGCATCTCCCTCTCTCTCTACCCCTCCCCTGTTTGCGCTCTGTCTCCGTCTCTCAAAATAAATAAACATTAACACACACACACACACACACACACACGATTCCCTGGGTTCAAACCCTAGTTTCACCAACTGGTAAGTTATTTCATCTCTTTGTGTCTCAGTTTCCCCCATTTGTCCATGGGGATGATAATACGACCTCATTCAATTCACTGAGATGAAATTTGCAAAGCACTTGGAACAGTAACTGGCACTGGATAAGCCAAGGAGTGGCTGATAAACGTCCACGCAGTCATTGGCCTTGTCCAAGGTGCTGATGCTCCTGGGTCTCAGTGCCTCCAGGAACCCATGGCCGTGAGACCAGGAGGGCGCCGTTCTCTCTTTAACAACCCCAGGGACTGCTTGTGCCCTGTTTCCCTTCTAATTCCATAACCTCAGTGGGGGCCTCTCTAGATGTAATTGTCTAATGAACAATTCTGATCTTCGCTGTGATGCTCTCTGATCTGACTCTGCAGCTCACTTGAAAGGTCGGAGTTGCCTTGTCTGTCCTTACCTGTGAGGATGCCTCAGACCACCCACCACCCACTCCTCTCTACTGATAGGGTGTCATGACTGTTGTGGGCCTGGATATGGGGGACCAGGGCTCAGTGACACTTACCAGGGGAGTCTGGGGGCTGTGACACAAGAGACATTTAGCAGGGACCTGGGAATACGGCCAGGTGGACAGCAGGTAGATGCCCCAATGTTGGGCTTCCCATGGCCTTCCAGTCTGCGCCAGGCTTCCTGTGGGCAGGGCTGGGCTTGTTCCAGGCCTTTCCTCTTCTGATTCTGAGTCTGCCCATCCTCAGCTGGAACTCTGGACTGGAGTCCGAGACTACAGGGCGTGTGGGTCATTCTCTGCGGCAGAAACAATCCATTCGAAGCTCCTGGGTATGTCCAGGCAATGGACTCCGCTTGGGCCTTCTCGGGGGTCAGAGATGGTGTCCCTTGATTTCCTGCAGCCCGCCCCCTTCCCTTCATGCCCTGCTGGTCTGGCCTCGCCCCGCCCCTCCCAGGCCTGAGGCTGACAGAGCCGGGAGCTGATAAGCAGGACACCCGGAGCCACTTAGTTGCCAGCTCTTCCGGGAGTCTCCGGCCACCACACCTCTGTCTGCTCCTCCTCTGGGCGGGAGCTGAGGTCAAGGCCTGCCCGAGTCGATGCCCAACTGGGGGAGCCTCTCCTGTGCTGGCAGCCTAATGGGGGCTGACAGCAGAGAGCAGGCGGGGCCGGCGGGGCCTGCAGAAGGCTGGCCGTCAGACGCCGGCATTGCCCGCAGCTCGAGCTGCCTGCCCAGGTGGTCACAGGCCCTGGGGCCCAGCGGGACTTGGGTTTGGCTACCCGGACCCAGTTCAAACCTCAGAGGCAGCATCTGAAGGAGAGGACAAAGGAACAGAGACCCTGTTTTGGCTGCAGAAAAACTGGGCCACCTTTGAAATGGGCAGAGGTGAGGCAGGGGGAGGAGAGAGACGCCCGTCACGGAGCTGATCCGCACTGAACACACAGTGAGCTGTGGAGCAGACGCTGTTCTGAATAGAATACTGACCCTGGTCGGCCCGCGGCCCCTCAAGTGGCCGCCATGGCTTTTCTGGTGCGCGAGTCGTACACTGAGGCAGAAGGAGGCCAAAGAAACTCACTCTAGTTTTCACGCTCTTGCGTGAAGGGACCAGGATGTGGATCCAGCCCCTGCGGCTCCGGGATGTGGCTCTCAAGTCCACGTTGTCCTGTCTGATCCTCTTGATAATTCTCTTACGCAGACTTATTCCTGCCCTTCAGCTACAAGAGAGCCTTCCGTGCTTTATTTAACTTTGTCCAGGATTCCATGGCAGGAAGTAGTGGAGACGGGATCAAACTCAGGTCCAGTCTCACTCCAAACCCTTTGTTCTTTCCACCAGACCAGAGCAAACTATGAACTGCAGGCTAAATCCAGCCCCATACCTGTTTCATAAATAGAGCTACTTTCATGCTATCCTAGCAAAGTTGAACAGTTGTGACAGAGACTTTTACAGAAAATGTTTGCTGACCCCTGCACTAAATCTGTAGGATGAATGAAAGGCAGCAACAAACACCTCTGTTTATTAGTGTTTGCCTAGAAAAGTAGTCATTCACATGTTAGTGTGAATTAGTCCATCAGCACTGTGACACCTTCTGGAGATATTTCATAGTGTCAGAAACAGGAAGGACTTTAGATTATCACCTAATCCAACCCTCTCTCTGTATTGATGGAAAGCCAGGGCTTAACATTGACTTTTCTAATGTGACTCAGTCCTTACATCAGAGTAGCTGGTCCCAGGTGGGCTCTGAAACTTTCCCACAGCCTTGACTCCTGACAATAGTGACCCATCCAGACCCTCCTTGACTGTCCTACTAGAGGCCGTGTGACAAAAAGTTATCCTCCCAGTCCCCTGCAATGTGTCCTCAACCTGAAATTCAAGCCCTCAGAGCCCCACTGTCCTTTCCCACCGCTCAGGGCACCTGTTGGAACTCATCCCTGAGCCCACCTGATTTTCAGAGGACGTCCCACATGCAGAGAGCAAACACTCGCCCTTCGGGGGCTGTGTGTCCTTGGGTGGGTCACTTCTCAACCCGAGCCCTCAGTTTCCTCATCTGACCAGTGGGCACATTGTTCTTTTTGCCCCACACCTCACAGGGTCATTGTCAGGAAAACAAATGACCTGTTAAATGTGCGATGGATTAAAATGAAAAGCCAACATAAAGTGGGGTAAGAGAGACTTCAAAATAACCTCTGTTGTCATGCTCGTTAGGTTGGGGAGGAGGCGAACAGAGACTCAGGCCACATATCATCAGAAGAGAGAGGCCCCCAAAGGGTACACGCATATATTTCCGTGAGCCTCCAACATCCAAGACCCTGAAGAGCGTACACCTTCTCTCTCCCAGAGGAGTAGACACAAACTCATCAAAGACAAAACTTGCATTTCATTTCCAAAGGTTCCGAAACTTTTTGAAGTCCAGCCATAACTCCTGACCCATTATACAGATGAACAGACTAAGGCCCGGAGAGAGCGCCGACACATATCAGCGCCTTTGGAAGGAGATAGAAATGAAGCTCAATCCCTCCAGAAGTGGAGGACAGGGGTGTGATCAGATGGGGGACAAGTGAGAAGACTCGTGGTTGCCCAAAGCGAGGCTCCTCCTACCCCGTCTGGCGGCCGGGGGCACGGGGTGGCGGCCAGGGCTGCAGGTGCCCGCCATCCCCCGGAGAGCTGCCCTTTCAGCTTCTGTCCCAACCCCCCTGCGCTCTACCCGCAGGGCCACTTACTCATTAAATGTCAGCGTGCACAAAGGCAAGGCTGGAAGCTGGCTGCCTTCTGTTCGCTTCATTATGATAACCCCCAACTCCGATTCTGGAGTTAAAGCAAAACAGTCAGAATCATAAACCCGCTCTGTGAGGTCAGCCCAGCTGCAGCCCCACGGCCAGACCCCCCCCGCCCCCCCCGACCTCAGGACCTCGATGTGTGTGTCTGCCGGTCCTTACGCTGCTGCGTGAGGCTGGGCGCAGGTAAGCCTGTCCGCAGAGAGCCCGCTGTGGATCCTCTGCCCCCCAACCCTCGCATGCTCTCTCTCAAAAATAAACAAACATTAAAAAAAAAGGTGTAAAACCAATGCAGCTACTTTAGTGACTAGAATTTCGACCGATCAATCAAAAAATAAAAATTTGCGTCAATCTCAGAGCTGGGATTTAACGCCCCCCAGTCTCCTGCTCCATGGGGTACGAAAAGAGTTATTTGGGGGAAAGGTGGACCACTCTGACCAGAAGCTCTTCTTTAGTCGCTGGAGGCTGATCACAGACACGCTCGTCCGCCTTACGGAATTCATAGCGTTTTACCTTCGTGACGGAAAGAACTCACTGCCAGATACACGGCACAGGAAATCTCCTTTATTATTCTGTACACGGATTTTTCCATGAAGAGAACAGCTTTTAAAATAAATCCACACCAGACATAGACACCTCGTGACACTGGAACAGTCCGTGACAGAGAGGGCGCCACTGGGCCAATCTTTACTTACACAGACGTGGAGAAACAAGGGGTGAGGGTGGGTACCCCCCAAACAACTTCACATTCACCAGCGTTCCGGTAGTTTCTGACGTGGCGCCAGATACCCACACCGCTGCGGGTCCTGGGACTCACCAGGCCGCGGCGGGCTCCCCTCAAGACCCTCAACGCAGATGGGTTGGATTTATTATTATTTTTTTTAATACCAAGTGTTTCTGGCATCAGTGGAAGAAATACTGGAGAAGGAGGAATTACTGAAGGTACAGAAAAATCAAAGTTTTGGAGGCCAGAGATCTGACGTTTCTCTACTCAACAGGTTATTGGCCACTGGATCATTCTGGAAAGTCCCACAGTCAACGAGGTCCTTCCCTCATTGTAAATTCAGCACAAGTACGTTGTCGTGGAGACAGGAGCGTTTTTTAACTGGATGGGAACTTTGATGATCTGATCCAACCCTCACTTTTACAGCCAAAGAACAGAGAGACGAGGAGACCCCTCCCCGGCACCCCGCTGGGCAGCCACAGACCCGGGCCCCCGGGGACCCTCAAGGCTGCGCTGTTTCTACCGCGCATCCTCTGTTCTTCTCCGTCTCCTGGCTTCCACAGGAAACAAACAAACAAAATGAGCTCCGTGGGCTTCTTTGCTAGGAAACGACATCTTTGGTAAGAATGCTTCGGTCCCACAGCACCGGGGCCGCAAAACAGGTCATCCGGCCAGAGACAGCCTTCCTTCCCCGGGACAGGGGCGCCCTCTGAGAGTTCAGGCAGCTTTGGGGACCTTTACCAGCAGGATATTTGGCAAGAGTTGGGAGCCCTCCTTCTCATTTGTCTCATCTGCGTCTAGAACGGAGACCCACTGACAGGTGGACACGAAATAACTAGACCTCGAGTAGATGTGAAGGCAATGGTCTTAAACAGAGAATTTTACATGCCGCGGCAATTAATAATTCTTTAAAAACCTGGTAAAACAGCAGAAGTGTCACATACAGTACACCGGAGCGCCCTCGACACGGGTAACCTCTGCTATCAAAAAAAAGGCCGCAGAAAAGAAGTCAAACATTACTCAGGACAAAGCACACACTCCTCCATTCAGTGCGGGTGGAGGGTGAGCCCGGTCTGCCAGCACCCCCACGAGACCTCTGAGGGCTTCCAGCCCCCACCCCCCTGGGGCCCTGGGCTCGGGCCCAGACCCCCTCACCCCGAGCTCAGGGGCCCACTCCCGCCCCCAGGCAGCACCATGGCGTTGGTTTGGTGTTGGGTCAGCTAGCACCGCATCTGAGTCATCCGCAGGACAGATGTCTGGAGGCAGCAGGGCCCCATGCGGACGGCGGAGGACGCTTCCCCCTGAAGGGTGGCCCCCGCTGGGACGCACACAGGTTTCTCCGTTCGCCCTGTGTTCAGCCGAGCAGACTCGGTTTCTCGCCCCGCTGTTCCCCAGGGCGACTGCGTTCACGAAAAAGAGGGCAGCTAAACGGTTTCCTCTGGCAACCAGCTGGGTGGGAACAGATGACGTCCTCTCCCCTCTTCCCTTCTGCCCACACTTTGTTCTTCTGCTAAGAAACACTCCCTGGCCACTTGACTGGGTTTTGTTTATTTTTTAATGACAGCCCTGGGTGGGGTAAACCATAGTGTGCGAGGGACTTCAAAGTGCGCCGGGCTGAGAGGCAGGGGCTCCGACTTGAGGGTCTGACTGGGTCCCTTAGGAGCTGAGAAAGCTTGAACAAGAGCGGCCCATAAGCTGGGCCTTGGTGTTCCCACCTGGGAAATGGGGACAGAAGCCAGCCCTGCAATCCTCCCTGGGAGGTAGAGATGAAAGGACTTTGTGTAAAACAGTGGGACCGTGTAGGGAGGAATTACCCTTCAAGGGAGGATTCGAAGTCACTTATGGGACCAGATCATGCCCGGGATGGGTCGCCCCATCTCCCTCACCCCCGTCTTACTGCTCAGCTCTGCCGGATGCTCTCAGGCCCCGCCTTCCACAGCGATCCAAGACACCTGCCGCGTGGGCTTAGACTTTGACCTGGCTTTTTTACACGAAAAGAACAAAAGTCTTCCGATTTCCCCTCTTTTCTCCAAAAAATAATCCAAGGACACTGACTTAGCAGGGAAATCTCACGACCTTCAGAGAGAAGACCACCTCCCTGCCCCACTGCTGCCCCCACGTAACCGACTTCCACAAACTGCATGACTGATTGATCTGGGCCCCAGGCTTATGCAAAGTACCTTCTGGACCCGTGTCTGCCTTCACTCCCGGTATGAGCAGCCTATTTATTTATTTATTTATTTATGGCCCAAGATTCTTCAACAGGGGCTTCCTCCGTCACAAGAGCCTTTGAATCCAGATTTCCAGCGAGGGCTTAAGAGACTCAAACCATAAACAAAACCCCCAAATAGATGCCACCAAGGTAACCAAACTACAAATCGGTTCTCTGAATGAGCTGAAACTCACGACCACCACCACCAGATGGCGCCACTTGCAAACGTGTGTCAGAAGTCAACCTGGACATTCTCTAATTTGCTCCATCAGCTCAGAGTATTTTCCCCTCAACTTGAATGACCAGGTTGCTATGTGTGTGGTTCGACCATGCCCTCAGATGCCAAGTCCAGACCATGAAGAGAGACAAAGGGAGTTTTCAGGGCCAACTCCCCGTCACGTGGGAGCCCTGGTCCGTGCTGGGAGGGATTCCTAGGGAAAGCCTTTGCAGGTGTCTGTGGACAGTGAATAAACAGTCTATCGGGTGCCCTTGGGTGCCCACCGGGTCCTGTGAGGACGGCAGAGAATTCCGTAGTACGGACACACCTCTGGCCTCGCTGGGTTCCTGTCCCAAGTCCCCCAGAAAGATCTCAGAAGCCACAGGTGGGTTTCTGGGCCGCTTGTGCCTGACAGAGCGAGACCCGCACGTGGCCTCTATGAGCTCATCTCGTGCTTCCGAAAAACCTCCTCATGGTGGCTCATCGACATTTTGCCTCATGACATTCATGGCTCTGGACCCTCTGACGACCCGAAGCTGGAAGAATGTTCCAGAACACATGCAAACCAGACTCAGCTTAGCCAGAGTGAAAACTAACCATGAAGGGTTCTGCTCACGACCCTCCACCGCATCGATCCACAGACTGGTGACAGGGACAAACCAAGCCACGCCCCCTGACCAAGGCTCACATACCAGAATGCAGACTGGGTGGCAAGACAGAGGCTCTCCTGCCCCCAACCCAGCCAGCTTTTTTTGTGTTTGGTTTTACGGTATCCGACCAAAAGCAACATCCTCTCTCTGACCTGGGCGGGCGGGATTGCTTCTGTGGCCCAGAAGAGCAAGCAAACGGAGTGGCGGATTCTGCCCGAGCCGCGGAGCTCAGCTTGGACCAGACCCCGAGGCGGGTGAGGCTTTCCCAAAACAAAAGGGGTTCAACACAAGTCACTTTTCCTGTCCGCTCCCCTCCTCTTCTCCCTCCAGACTTTCCAATCCAAGCTCAAGGCCCCGAGGCCGGATGAACAGAAGGTGACTACAAACCAGGTCACTAAATCATTTGTAACTGGGGAAATGCGGGGTAGGGACAGAAAGAACGTCTTTCAGGAGAGGAGTCCCAAGACTGTGTCCGGGGTGGTAGTGAGGCCTTGGACCCGGACGTCGGCACCGCAGGCTCCCTCCCTGGGGCCTGGTTCAGATGGCCAGCCAGTGCTGCAGCTGCAGAGGAAGAGGGCACGGTCCTGATGGCAGGGCCAGGGGCGGGTGGGGACAAGGGGGGCAGGGCGGCCGGGAAGGGCAGCGGAAGCGCAGGGGAGGCACAGAACACACGCCCCCCCCCCAGACCCCGGAGAACACGCAGGCTGACTCCCTAATCCCTTCCCCGAAAGGGCGAAGAAGCCTCCCAAAGTCACACAGCAAGTCTGAAGCAGGGGGCTCACCAGGACCCTCCCCTCCCCCACCCCCAAGGGTTTTAAGGTTCAAGGACTTAGGCCAACATGTTACTGATGCACGTGTGGCTCCTCCTGCAAGAGCAGAGACCCCAGCCTCGTGTGACAACTCACGGAGGGACAATAAAGCTTAGGAAAGATCGGACCGTGGTTTCCCAGGACCAGGGAGCAGAGGGGGAGGTGGAAGCTAGTAGAAGCAGGGGACAGGCCCCTCCCCTCCATGCCGGACACCGGGCCCCACCCGGGGATGATAGGATGTGCAGGCCAGGCACCCAGTGGGGAGAAGTTAGGGCCTGGCCCCGCCCAGGACGGTCCAGCCTGCACCTACTTGGAATTGCCTGACGTCCCTCTGGGCCACCAGGTGATGCTCGTTCTCCGGGGTGATGCCGTAGGCCAGCCTCTGTGAGAAGAAGGAGCAGGGAGGAGGCCTCAGCCAGGCCCAGGGGCACCTCCCAGCAGCCCAGACCCAGGCCACCTGCTGTTTGGCCCTGAGGTCCCCAAGAATAGCGTGTGAGGTCCATACAAGACACACCGTCCCTGTTTGTGGAGCGGGTTGGTTCCCTTGGACCCATTCATCCCGTCACGTTTATCGGGTCAACTACGGCGGTCAGACACGAAGTGAGGCCCCGGGGTGCGGAGCTGAGGGACACGCACACCGTCTCTGCGTCGGGGGAGCGCACAAACACACAGTGTCACAGGGGACAGGCTTGGAGCACCGCCATGGCCCTGAAGACAGACCAGCCTTGCCGTGGATCAGCGCAGGCCTTCCCTGGGGTGCAGACACAGGGCGGGGACTCGGGGGATCAATGACCTCACCGTGGGACCCTGTCGCTGCTCCCACAGTGTGAAAAGTAAAAAGCTCAAAGCAGATTGCAGTTCTCGGGTCCAGGGTGAGCTCCCAGAGCACAGACCCTCCGGGTGACCCGGAGGCTCCCGGATGTGGGATTTCAAGGACAGGAAGCACATCACAAGGAGCTGGGGGAGGGGACAGACAAGCCCAGCCTGGGACCCACTTCCCTAAGTCCTTGTGTGGCTCCCTTCTGAGGCCCTCGTCTGTCTGTCTGTCCCGTTGTTAGCACGTGAGCTCTGGGGAGTTTCATCTAGTGCCCAGCAGACGGCTGGGGCCGTGCAGACAGGCCAAATCGCTGGCAAGTCAGGGCATGAAGGGATGAAGGAATGAAAGCCTCATCTTCGGAAGTAAGGACATGAGGAAAAGACTGTCACTGTTCTTTATAAAAGAAAAGGCATATTAATAACCAAAAAGGACAGACATAACTTCAGAGCAGCGGTTGACCGTTCCCTCAGCCTTTCTCCGTGTATGTGCACGCATGTCGCGTACAAGCAAGGGCAGAAGGCGTATTCCGGAAATCTCTGGGTCAGGCGGGCAAGCGTCCGGTTCAGGGAGGAGGCAGGGGAAAGCTTCGCTGACCCGGTCACAGTGAGCTCAGACAGGGACCGTGGGGCGTCTGGGACAGGACGAACCCCAGAAGGAGCCTCAAGGGCTGAGCGTTGCCTGCTCACACGAGCATCGGCAGGGACTGAGGGCGGTCGGAGCATATGCGCATGTGACACAGACACTGATGTAACACGGGCAGCGTGCCTCAGGCACGCCCACTGTGCCAGGCACGGTGCTGGGCACTCCCTTCACCTTCGCAGGGTCCATACTGTCATCCCCAGGGTACCAAAGTGGAAACTCGAGGTGGGGGTGGTAAATGACTCGGCCGTCGTGGTGGCTCTGGGGTCCGTCCCCTCGCATCTCATCAGGGGTGGCTGGGGACGCCCCTCCCGACCCACCGGCGGCCCCAGCTCACCTCCCGAAGGGAGCCCCGTGTGCTGAGGAACTTGTAGATGCTGTAGGCGGGCACCAGGACCATGGAAGACAGCGCGATGCCCCATCCGAGCCAGTTGGCCCAGAGCGGGAAGATGTAGTCATCGTAGGTGAGTGGCTTGAAGTTGACGACACTCATCACCACCACAAACTGCGGGGACACGGGGCAGTGGGAAGGGACAGAAGGAAGGAGGCGAAGAGAGGGCAGGACAGGGAGCAATGGGAGAGGACAGAGGAAGCAGGTGGGAGGGAGGTGGTGGAGGATCCGTGGGAAGCGAGGGGCCACGGAGCGGAGAGAAGGAAGGAGAGGAAAAGAGAAAGGAGGTGGAGAAGGAGGAAGAATTCACGAAGCAAACGAGGACCAAAAGGGGACAAAGGGAGCCAGAAACAGAGAAAGGAATGCAAGGTGACCCTGGAGCTGGGCTGAGGGGTGGCACGGACAGTGCTGACCGTCCCAGGCATCCCCTCTGCGCACGGACAGTGCTGACCGTCCTTCCAGGGCGTCCCTTCTGTGCACGGACGGTGCTAACAGTCCTGGGTGTCCCGTCTTCAGAACCCAGGCTTGGCTTCCCGGAACATCCACCCCCAAAGCAGAGATGCCCGCGCCCCTCCCCCGAGCCCAGACACAGCCCCTCCCCCGGAAGGCGGGGCCACACCGTACACACCAGGAGGAAGGCGGGGCTGACAAACTTCCAGCACAGTCTCCAGTACAGGCCTGGCTTGAACCCCATCATCTGCTGGATGTCGTTGCTGAACCTGTCCACACCTGGGCACACACAGGGCGGGCCTGTTACACGGGTCCCTGAGGAGCGCCGGCCGCCCCCGATGGCCGCCCCCGGTGTCCTCCCCCGAGACCCAGGTCCCAGGGGGGCAAGACACGGACACGCTGGCTGGCACTTAGGACGGCCGCGCACGTGGCTGGTGCAGAACAGGGAGGAAGACACACCCAGCAAGTGCCACTTATGACAACATGGAAGGGCCTCGAAGGCACCATGTCCGTTACAGAGACACAAATGCCATGTGACTTCGCTTCTATGTAAAGTCTAAAACGTAAAACAAAAGGAAGGGAAAAAACCACTCTCTTGAATACACGCTGGTGGTTGCCAGAAGCGGGTGGGGGCGAGCGGGATAGAGACACAGATAAAGGGGATTAAGAGGTACAAACTTCCGGTTAGAAAATAAATAAGTCATGAGCACAGGGAAGATAATGTAGGGACATTGTTTGGTGACAGACGATGGCTGCACGTCCCCAGGGGAGCACTGAGTAAGGTACACAGCTGTCCAATCCCGATCCTGTACCCCTGGAGCTAATATAACACCGTGTGTCGACTGTATCTCAATTAAACAGTTAAAAAAAAAAACCAGTATCACCTTTTATGTGCCATTCTGATTTATTTTTGGGGGGAACGCAGTGCTCCAGAAGCAGAGGGGACTTGCCCCAGGTAACACAGCCGGGGCGGCCTGCTCCAAAGCCAACCTCTTTGTTCTTGTTCGCTGTCTCTTAAAACAGTGATGACGGGGGTGCCTGGGTGGCTCAGGTCATGATCTCCTGGTTAGTGGGTTCAAGCCCCACATCGGGCTCCTTGCTGACAGCTCAGAGCCTGGAGCCTGCTTCGGATTCTGTGTCTCCCTCTCTCTCTCTGCCCCTCCCTCGCACGCCCTTTCTCTCTCTCAAAAATAAACACTAAAAGAATTAAAAAACAAAACAGTGATGACAGTGTGTATAGGACTTCGCCCGCCTGTAGTCTGGCAGAAGAGTCCAGACGCATGTGGATTACCCCTCTGATGTGACACCGTAGGGAGAAAAGGAAACAGAACACATTTGACAATCGGTAATGCTTTCTCCACATTCAGCTCCAGGATAAGGTCGCCAGAGAAAACGTGAGACATGGGGTGATATCTGAATTTCAGAAAGGTAACGAAAAAGATTTTAGTTTAACCCCATCCCGTGCGATATCTGGGACATACTAAACACTAAGTCAGTTAGTCGTTGTTTATCTGAAATTCAAGTTTAACTTGAATTAACTCTGTTTGCTGAATGTGGCGATCCCACTCTAGAATGAATTGCACGGTTTGGGATCGGCAGCTTGCCGAGTCCCTCGCTAAATGCTGGCATTGGGTCCCCCTGGGGGCCTTTGCAGCCTCCTGTTAAAAGAAGTTCATGCAAAGATGAGCAGGGGGCTGGGGGCTGGGAGACCTGGTCCCTGAGAGGCGACTCGCTGGGCTCTGGAATCCGGCAGCGGCTGCGCCGGAAAAGGAGGGCCCTTGGCATTGGCACCTGCAGGGGAGAGGAGGCTTCTCCGCGCACCGGGGCCCCGCACGCACCATAAAACCAGGAGACTCCGATGGCCTCCATGAGCACGGCAAACAGAATGGAGGTCCCGGCCGCGAAGGTGTCCAGCAGGGTGAGCACGTATATTCCGCCCTGGGCACGGAGAGACAGAGCCTGAGGCCATCCTGGCCAGAAATGGCCAGTGACTGCCGCCTCCATCCCAACTGCCTGTCCCCTGTCCCACGGGCTCAGAACCGTGTTTGGGAAGGCAGGTGACAGGGGTGTGGTGCTATGGTCTTGATGTTACAGATTTGCCTTCTACGAAAGGTCTTCTGGCGTCACTGGGTCTTGGGGGGGGGGCATTCCAGCCAGTGGAAGTGACATGGCTTTCACAGGGACTTTTGCTGCCCCTCAAACAACTAAGCAGTGGAATTCCTCAGGCTCAGAGGTGGGAGACTGAGGACACTGGGGTGTTAGCCCTGGGGGGTTGGGCTGCAGGGCTGAGGGTGCCAGTCCCACCTCGCTTCCCCGCTGAGCTCACCCTGGCCCTCCCCGCTCCTCCCCCCCTCCCCCAGCTCCGAGGCCAGGAACGCCTGATGGATGGAAAGGCAGCCTCACAAGCTCCAGGTGACCCAGAGCCCAGCCCCTCCTCACCTTAGTTATGCAGAACAGGGCCAGAAGGAAGGTTCCGAAGGTGACACCAAACGTGAAGAGTTTCCGGTGTCTCTTCAGGACCTGGAAGTCGTCCGCCAAGCCTGTGATGACGGCCTCCATGCCTCCCATCTGCACGGAGCCAGGCAGAGTGAGGGATGCCCACACCTGGGTCTCGGGCCCCAGGCTCCTTCCCACCTCCAGCCCAGGGCACGCGGGCACCCGGGTGGCAGCCTCGCCTTCCTCCTCATCCTCACCCACTCTGCCCTGTTCTCAACCAAACTCACAGTCCGCAACTCTGTGGGAGAGGCTCAAGAGGTAACTCCCGTCTCCCTCTGGTCATAGGTACCTGTCTCTGGTCCCACGCACTTGGCCTGAGCCCCTACTGATTAGCCCCGGAGACTGCAGGGGGTACAATGCCCAACCGCCCACGAGTGTAATCTATTTGCATGTAGCAAAGGGCTTTCTGGAAACAACTATCAAAAGAGAGTTTCCGGGAGCTGGAACTTCAGACAGCAGCTTCCGGCCAGGATTTCTGGCTCCTTTCCATCTGTGAAGCAAGTGGTCACCTCAAACGCCAGATTCTGAGAGTCTGAAAGGGTCTCTTATGCGTAATAGTCCTGTGTATACTAAAGTGATGCCCCACGCCTGGGAGGGCAGATAAGAGGCACACATGCCACCACGCGCTACCTGTACACGGCCCCTGGCCCCGCTGCAGACAGTGTTAATCAAAACCAGGATCCCTTCGGGGCGCCTGAGCGGCTCAGTCAGTTAAGCATCCGACTTCGGCTCAGGTTGTGAACTGAGGTTCGCGAGTTTAAGCCCCGCATCAGGCTCTGTGCTGACAGCTCGGAGCTTGGAGCCTGGTTCAGATTCTGTGTCACCCTCTCTCTCTGACCTTCCACTGCTCACCCTCTGTCTCTCTCTCTCTCTCAAAAATAAATAAACATTAAAAAAATTCTTTTAAGAAAAATCAGTATTCCTTCCTACAAGCCTGGAAGCAGCCTCAGAATCCTTCTCAACACACGTCCCCCGAAAGATCTACCAGCTGAAAGGAAAAGGCAGTAAGAGGACCCTCACTTGCCAGCCCTGCCCGAGACTTCCTGCAGACTTCCAGGCATGATGTGCCGAAGGCGGACACAGACATAAAGAGGTCCGTAAACCTAATCTTGCACATGGGTTAAGGCAAGAAGGTTCTAAGAAACTAATGAGACTCAGTGTTCTGTTGGCTATTGGCGATGAGATATAACGGTAAGAGTGCTTGTTGAGAGAAGAAAAGCCCCGTCCACGCCCCCTCTGAAGTCCGCCCCCTACGTGTGAGAGGAGGGCACTGTGCTGGCTCACATGAGGTCTCTTCTGATGTCGGTTTCTGCGACGCCATCACGGTTTCTACCGGTTCTCAACATTGGCCTAAGTCTTGCCTTTTTTTTTTTTTTTTTTTGAGCGAGGTCTTGTCTGCATTTAATTAGGGCTTTCTGGAAACAACCACTAACCAAGCGGAGACGCCAGGCTGAGTGGTTGGGGGATGTGGGAGGGCCGGGTCCAGTGTGGGTGGGGGGGTACCCCGGGCTCGATCACTCACCGAGCTGTCAATCCCCAGAGCCAGAAGCATGATGAAGAACACGACAGCCCAGAACGTGGATCCCGACAGGGTGGAGATGGCCTCTGGGTACAGGATGAACACCAGGCCAGCTCCTGTAAGAGACCCCGAGGACCTCGTCGGGGGCTGGGCCCGCTGGCAGGAGACGCGGGTGCTACAAGAATGACTGAGGCCATCAGCCCAGCCAGGCCCGCGGGACCTGGTCAGTCACCGGTGGCAGAGCGACCAAGAGTCTGCGGGTGATAGATGAGGCTGGATCCAGCTCGAAGTCTGTCGTGGCCCCGAGGAGGCTGACCTCCAACAGCCAGGCCTGGAAAGCTCCGGGCTCCAGGCCTCGAGGCCCTTCCCAGCACACCCCGAGGGGGCCTCCTACTCTGAAAAGTTTGTGGTGCTCGGGATCCAGTAGAGTTCGTGCCCAGGCCTCAGCCTCTTTGTGGCCATTAGACTACGAGAAACAGTAGGGAAGGCCAGTTTCCAGAGTCAGGAGGCTTGAATGCTGGCACCACTGCTCACTAGCTGGGTGACCTGGAGCAACTCACATAGCCTGAGTCTCAGTTTTCTCACCTGTAAAGTGGGTGGATTAGCACCTCAACTCCCACACTGGTGTGAGAACTAATAAACGTATGTCAAGTGCTCAGCACAGGGGTGAGTACAGAGTGGGCGGTCGCAAATCAGTCCTACCTAGCCTGACTCAGGGAAGGTTCTGTTACATACACAGGGGCCAGGACTTCCTGGAGCTCCCAACTGACAGCCTCGGAGAAAACTGGAAGGTTCGGAAGGCTCCACACCCAGCCCTCTTGCTCCCACAACCACAGGAAAGCTGCCCGGCCCAGGGTGCGCTGGGTTTCTCGGCCCCTCCCCCTCCGGGGGCTGCGTCTACCCATCCCCCACCCACCTTCGGTGGCAACGTCCTCAATGTTGACCTTGTGTTCGTGCGCCATGTAACCAAGGATGGAGAAGATGGCGAAGCCGGAGATGAAGCTGGTGACACAGTTGATGGTGCTGGTGAGCAGGGCATCCCTGGGGGAGAGAAGCGCCAGTGATTGACATTGCCCGATGCCCCACCCTGCTCCTGGAGCCCTGCACGGCTGTGCCACCCCTGCTTCAAATGCCGCCCCCTCTTCAGTTTCCCTGCTGCCACAGGGACCCCAGCATCACGTGGAATCAAGACCTGCAGTGCAGAAAACAGATCGACAGCTTCGGGATGAAGCACTTTGAGACCAGGGTCTGGTATCAAGCTCTTGCGGGGGAGTCACATGACCAGTCTTCTACTTCAACAAACCCTCCTTAGCTCCCCTGTGCTTCTCCACTTCTCACCCAGGCCTTCGAGGGCTTCGTTAAGATGAGCCAACCTTGGGGCAGCTGGGTGGCTCAGTCAGTTAAGCATCCAACTCTTGACTTTGGCTCAGGTCGTGGTCTCACGGTTTGTGAGTTCAAGCCCCGCATCAGGCTCTGCACTGACTGTGGGGTCTGCTTGGCATTCTCTCTGTCTCTCTCTCTCTCTGCACCTCCCCCCGCTTGTGCTCTCTGTGTCAAAATAAATAAACTTAAAAAAAAAGATGACCCATCCTTCCTCCCTTACCTTCCATGACTCCCCAGCCCGCAGTCATAGAACAAAACACCCCAGTTGACTTGCCGGCCCCCACACAGCACCTCCCTGGCCTCACTCAGGCTCCTCCCCACCACGCGTGCCCTCTACTCTGTGTCCCTCCGTCACAGACGCAGCCGTCCTACCAGGCTTACCTCACACTGCCCTCCGTGCCCTCGCTGACCCCCCACAGAGGGCCGGTCACCCTACTTCCCTGGCCTGCCTGCCGCCTGCCCCGCTGGCACGCATCCCTCCCGCTTTGTCCTGCACCAGAGGGCGGTGCGATTCTGTCTTTTTTAAACAAAATGTTCATTTATTTATTTTTGAGGGAGAGAGCTTGAGCAGGGGAGGAGCAGAGAGAGAGGGGGAGGGAGAGAGAATCCCAAGCAGGCTCTGCACTGTCAGTGATGCTTAACCGACTGAGCCACCCAGGTGCCCCAGTAGGATTCTGTCCTAAGCCTTCGACAGGGTGACGGGAGCCGGCCCAATTTGTGCCCAAGCCCGGGGCTCTCACAGCACTGGGCCCAGGGGAGGCAGGGCTCATTGCTGACCTAGAACCGAGCTAGAACTTGGACCGTGGTCTTCTGACTCTCCTGCCCTGTGCAGACTTCTCAGCCCGCCCTGCAGTCCTACCTCTGACCGTGCCAGGCCCTCACCTCCCAGGTGAGCAGCCCTTGCCTGTCTGGGTGTCAGATGGACAGACAGAAGTGCTGACTGCTCTTGAAAGGCACACGGTGCTCCTCTGCCCCATGACCTCCCAGCTCTCGTGCGTGGCCTCACTTTCCCCAGCCCTCCCCTTGCAGGTTTAAGAGATGTCCTGAATTGAAAAGCATTCGTTAGGACCCATGTAGGCCATGTCAGAGGTCACCCACTCTGGAGTTCATGGAAGGTCCACTCTGCCTCATTTCAAAGAGGAAGAAGAGTTGACTTGCCCCAGACCGGAACCCGCTCTCCCATCCCTGCAGGCGTTGGTCCCTGGCTCCAGAGCTTTCCAGAGCCCCAACAAGGATCTCACCTGTAGCAGTTGTTGTCAAATTTGTTGTAACTGGCAAATGCAATCAGGACTCCAAATCCAGCCCCCAAGGAAAAAAATATCTGAGTTGCTGCATCGATCCATACCTGAAACAGGCAGACAAAAGCCATCACCCTCCGCTGCCTACGGAACAGGCCACCTCACTGCTCCAGGCGGGGGGGGGGGGGGCTGGCGAGCCCCAGGGATGCTCTGAGACCCGAGAAAATGAGTTCTGAGCCAGCAGCAGGTGGCCACGCCCCTCGTCCCTAGAAACTTGCACAAAGAGACCTCAGAGAGAGCGAGGGGTCTCTCTAGCAGCTCTGGACTTTGGAGGCCACGAACGGGCTCACCCTGGAGGAAGTCACTGGCTCTGTTTAACGTCTTGATTTTCAAAGGAAGTTCATAAACTCACAGCTGTAGGCTAGAATGTGGCTGGAGTGAGGGCGAAGGCTGTGATGCCCTCAGGACTTAGAGATGGATCTTCAGAAAAGAGACGGGGACTCCTGCTGCTTCGACCAGCGACCAGCAGTGACCTCCTCGGGGGGCCAGCGGAGTTACGTATCCCGACTTTTGGGTGATGAAGCACGTGGCTGGAACCCGGAGATCTGAGCCCCCCTCCAATTCTAACCCTGGTCAATCTCACCTCTGTATATACCAGCTTCCCCATCTGCACCGTGGGGAGAACCACACCCTGCCCACTCGGGCAGAGAGCTGCTGGCGGGTTGGACTTGCCAGCCTCCTGTCGCCTCACTCACGTCATCGTAGACATGATGTAAGCAGAAGGTATAACAAGAGAAGCGATCTGATGGAGGAAAAGAGGTCTGCTCCTGAGCCAGCATATGGGCTCAGTTTCTACTCCTCAGAAAGACAGGGTATTTAAACAGGTGCTGAGCGAACAGAACCCAGCTTGTCTCACAGTTTACAAGACTGGTCCAAGTCTTAAGCTCTGTTATCTTTCTGACAGTTACTAAGGGAGTGGGTTTTCCTCTTGGTTACTGGACTATAACACTGTGGTGCGTTGGAGCGTTGCAACTATGGAAGGTGTGTGCCAGGACACATCCCTCCCTGAGCCCATGTGGCTCCCAGCTGCTAGGATCACCATGGGTGCAGATAGAGTGTGAAGAAGCCTTTGGGAATAGTGAGGGGCAGTGCTAGGTGCCGTCGCTGAGGCAGGCTTCAGGGGGAAGGGGGAAATGGTCTCGGCCGTGGCTGGAAGATGCTCAAGGCACTGGATACCTCCAAGACTCTGATCCCAACCTTGTTTTGCGGCTTTGGACTCCGCGCCACATTCACCCCATCTCCACTTAGTTTGTGTCTCTGGGTAGCACAGTGAGCTGGGGAAGGGCTGTGGCAGCGTGGGGGAGAGGCAGGGCTGGGGGTAGAGCCTGGAGTTAAGGTTGCGGAGGGATGGGGGTGGCTAGGAGGCCATAGCAGGTGTCAGGACCCAGGACAGAGTGTTGCTCCCCTTGGGAAGAGGGGTCTGCAGAGAACACCACATGGAGCCACAGGATCCTGGACCATCACAGCTGGGAGACCATCAGGTGCAAATCAAATGGGCATCGGTCAGATGCAGAAGCGGCAGGAGGGAGAGGGAAGGATCTGTCCGCCATCCCAGGCTATGCCGCAAGCTTATAGCAGACCTAGGACCAGGTTTCCTACCGCTGCCCACACTGAGAGCCCTCCCCAGCCCTGACCCCCGGGTGGGTGGTTGCCAGGCACTGACCGTGGCCTCCTTTAGGCGGTAGAAGTCGATGTGCAGGTAAGCGTTGATGCCGTCGGAGGCGCCCGGCAGCGTGATGCCATGGACCAGGAGCACAAACAGCACGAGGTAGGGCAGCGTGGCCGTGATCCACACCACCTGGCAGTGGGCAAGCTTGCTGTGAGAGCTGGGCTCGGCCGCCACGCGGGGGGCTGGGGGCAGGCTCTCGCCCAGGGAGCCAGCCATGCCCTCCCCACACCCATCTTCACACAGCGCATGCTCCATCGCCTGCAGCTCGTGCCCAAGTGGGAGAGTCCGCACACCCAGGTGATACCACCGTGGAGGTGGGACCAGCCGGGACAAAGACCAGGTTCTCAGGGTACCCAACACCTCTTCTTCAATGAGCGGCCTCTACTGACCCCTTCAAGTTGCCCCTGGCAGATCTAAGCACACCCACGTTCATGCTGTACCCCCCGCCTCCCTCCTTCCCCCCACACTTCTTCCCTCCTTCCTTTCTCTGGCTCCTCTATCTTCATTCAAACATATCCTCCTAACTCATTGCCCAAACAGGGATGTGGCTGAGCAGAATCTCTGGCCGTTCTTTACCTCGGGACAGATTGAGGGCGAAGACAAACGGTCTTGTCCAGGAACCCATATGGAAAGAGATCATCCCCAGACCAGAAAGAGACATTTCTCTTACCCCCTTGCCCAGGGTGGAAGATCAGAGATGAAAAGTAGGGAGAGGGGAAGGTTGTGTGGGCTTCCTTGCTCTCCCTTCTCACCCCTGCGCATTAAAATACTCTGGAGGAAGCTATAGTTAAAAATGTCAAAGTTCAGATCCTATTCTTGGGGTTTCTGACTTAACTGGTCCAGAGAGGGGCCTGCACTTTAGTTGTTTTGAAAGCCCCCAGGTTTGAAGATCGCTGCTGTAGGCAGAGGCCATGGAGAGCCTCACGGAAAGAAGACTGTGCCCCCGGTAAAAAATCCGCTCAGGGCTGGGTCGAGCAGGACCCAGGAAGACTCAGCTGAAACAGAGGAGGACCCATGAGCAGCTCTCAGAGTCTTCACACATTCCTGGGGGGAACATGGAAGCCCCGAAACATGACTCCTAGATAATGGGCTCAACCCAAAACTGAGATATGAAAAACAAAATTCTGTTTTCCATACCGACATTGAAGGACTGGGATTTGGCCTCCGTGTCTGTCTTTCCCGTTTGACCAGCTTGTACTGAACCGTTAGTGGGAAGACTTGGGTAGAGTAATGACTTGAGGGGCAGGGGCCTGGGTGGCTCAGCTGCTTAAGCGTCCGACTCTTAGCGTTGGCTCAGGTCATGATCCCCCAGTTTGTGGGTTTGAGCCCTGTGTCGGGCTCTGCACTGGCAGCACGGAGCCTGCTTGGGAGTCTCTCTCGGCCCCTCCCCAGCTCTTGCTTTCTCTCTCTCTCCCTCTCTCTCAAAATAAATAAATAAACAAAATAAATTATGACTTGAAACTGACAAGTAACAAAATGATCTTTCTATTTAAAAATTCAAAAACTCAGGGCGCCTGGGGAACCCAATTGGTTAAGTGTCTGACTTCAGCTCAGGTTATAATCTCACGATTCACAGAGTTCGAGTCCCGAGTTGGGCTCTGCGCTGACAGCTCGGAGCCTGAAGCCTGCTGTGGATTCTGTGTCTCCCTCTCTCTCTGCCCCTCTCCCACATACCTTCCCTCTCAAAAACAAATAAACATTAAAAATTTTTTAGAAATTAAAAAAAATAAAAATTCTAAAACTAACCGGTCCAGTTTTCTCCCCAACCCCACCACACTTTGCTAGAATTTGAGAGGGGTTCTGTCTTCTCCCATCCACCTAAACATCCCAGAGGCTGGCAATGCAGCGTGCAGAGCTTGGTGGCCAGGTCTGTTGTCTTGATTCATTTCCAGGCCTTGAGGAACCCAAGGTTTCTGAACATTTAGTACAAATGCAAACACAGCAGGTGGGATCCTGGGCCTGCATCTCCCTCTGGTGCACAGAGAGCCCACGGAGCCTGTGGTCCTCTGAGGTGGGGACAGAGCGCTGGAAGGGGAGCTGAGGAAGGGGACAACGGCAGGATGACCATCGCTTATTGATCAATTTCCATCTGCCAGCGGGTACCAAGGACCTCTCCTCCAGCCTCCCAGCGGCCCTGGAGGTCGGCACAGTTGTATCAGTAGGGAGCATTCCAGCATCCCCCGACAGGAAATGATGGTGTCTGGACTCCAACCCAGATGGTCTGGTTACAAAGCCATGTTGTCAATCACTCACTCCACTGTATATGTATCCTAGCCATGCTAGAGGCTGCGTGAAACCCTGTCCCCTCCAGGCCTCGGTTTCCCCGTGTGTACAAGCAGGTTGGAGGAGATGGCCTGAATTTGCCTTCCAGTCTGACAGTTAGGGGCTCTGTGACTGGGCTTATGGTTTAAGAGCCAGTACAGCTGAGGCTTCGGGAGCAGGCAGGACTCCGGGATTGCAAACAACAGTGCCCGTGCTTCCAAAGTGACTCCCTGGGGGCCAATTCCCCACTCACACCTCTGCCTTCTACCCCGATGTGGTCAACAGGCCAAGGGCAGGGTGTGTGGTCTGGGGTGACCCCGCTCCCTGATTCAGACCATGCTCCACCCCCCCATCATCCTAGCTGTCCCACAGAGTCACACCTCCCAGACAGAGTCTTCACTTGCCAAGACGGGAAGTGTGAACATTTGCAATTCATTTCGGGGCCCGTGTCTGTGGCTTCGGACCCTACTACGGACAGCTCCGTCCTGTTCCAGATGTAGTCTGGGCAGACCCAAGCAACGCTCTTGATTTTCCCATGAGCTAGTTTATAAAAGCAATTCAGGACAGGGCACAGGAATATCCCGAGTGAGGCTTCCCATTCTGGAAAGCTCCCTCCCCATGGACTGCCAGGGGCCTTTTCCCTGTCAGCCGCCAGAGGCCAGTGTGCTGGGGGGATTTATGCAAATTGTGGGCTGTGGCTTCATTTCAGAGAGATTTACGCACACTGTGGGCTGTGGCTTTGGTCTGACGCGTTTCCACCTGGTGGGGGGTTTTCCTAGCGCAATACTTCCCGCCCCTCACCCCCTGCTCTGCTGCCAACTCATTCCACTCCGAAGGGGAGGGCTTACCTCCTCGAAGGTGCCTTTGCCCAGAGGAACTGAGCATGCTCAGTTCTGCTCTTTCTTATCCTCAGTCTCCCTATAGCCAACTCACCCGCGGCTCCCAACAAGGGTTGCACCAACTCCACCAGTGGCTGTCGGGCACTTAATCTGGGGATGTGGTATTTTAGAAGCTGTGGTGGCCTCGCGCCCGGGCCAGAAGCAGTAGTAAAGCTCACACATCTTCTGCAGTTTGGCCACCTGCAGAGCCCGGGAAAGCCTGCTCCTTAGATACCCAGGAAAGGTGCAGAGAGGCTGGTCAGGGCTGGCCCGGGGTCTGCACCTCTGTGGCTTTACTCAGGCAGTTCCTTCCACTGAAAACCCCTTCCCTCTGCTGCATCCCTACCTCCTCCTGTCCTTAGAGACCTAGGCCAAATGCCACCTTCTCACTGTCTTTACAGCCCCTGTCAGTTCGAAGAGCTCATTCTGATGCAGCATCTCTCACTTTTTTGACCACTCACGGTAAGAAAAAATCTTGTATACTGAGATGAAATACGCACCAATGTGTGAACTGCCGTAGCTGAAATCCAAATTCTGCAAGCCAGCTCTTCCTTTACTATGTGCAATGCATTCTATTACTATCTAGGTCATTTACTCATTTAAAAAAATTGTGGCGACCCACTAAATCGATTTAAGGGCAGTTGAAAAATCCAGTTTGTATTTCAATTAAAATGCATCTCGACTCCCTGATTTAAAATTATCTCCAAGGTGAAGTAAAAAAAAAAAACCCTCAAAAAACCAAAAAATAAACAAACAAAAACAAGACATAGAACAGTGTGCACAGTTTGCGACCATCACTGTTTTCTTAGAGGGGACACACGTATCTCTGGATAAAGACCCAAGAAACTAGTGGCACTGCTTGACCTATATCTGTCCGTAATGCACACAAGACCATCAGTACCTGGAGAAGGAATCTGTCTTGTTTATTCTCACATCACTAGTACTAGCATCAAGCCTGGCACATAGTAGGTGTTCATAAATGCTTAAAAAGTTGTACTGAATTTGAAAGAACACTTAATGAGGCTCCCCAACTTATTCATCCACCCATCCTTTCTTTCTTTCTTCCTATCTAACCTACTTTGCTTACGAATCCTTAATTAGTATTTACTGAAGACCTACTACGTGCCGGGTGCTGGGATGGTAGTGGTTTTGCCCTACCTAAGAGTTGCCCCCTGCCCTGGTCTGCATTTTATTTGGGTTCCTCCTTGGGGGCAGACACCGTGTCTCCAACATGCTGACAGGAAGCTCCACAGCGAGGCTTTCTTGACAGATATCACCCCCACTGGCCGCTGGCCCCCTGCCACTATCTTGCTCTCGATGGCATAACCAAGGACTCTAGGAACACCAAGGATAGCCCTGATGCATGCCACTTTCCAAATCACTTGTCTAATGAAACTTCTCGCAAAGTCCCGCCTACCTGATTATAGTGGATTTCCTGGCTCGCGACTCCCAGCGAACCCACCCGTGTGTCAGTCCCCTCCCTCACTGACTCTGGCCTTTACCACAACACTTATCTTGGCCACGGGGCCAACGGCAAGCATGATGCAAGCAGAGCCTGGAAGAGCTACTGTGCCCACTGGGCTCGTCTGCTTGGAACTTGCTCTTGGAACTCCGCGCCATGCTGTGAGAAGCCCAGGCCACTTGGAGAGGCTCTGTGGGAAGAGCCCAAGCTGGTCCGGCTGACGGTTCTAGCTGGGCTCCCAGCCGGTACCAACTGCCATCCATGAGCACGCCCCATCTTGGACGTTCCCGCTCAGCCAAACCCCCAGATGTGTAGCCCGGCGACACCACGTGGCACCAAAGACCCACCTAACTGATCTCCGCCAGCCCACAGAGTCATGCGGGAGAATAAACGGTTATTGTACATCACTACATCCTGGAGTGCGTTGTTACACAACAACTGCCAATCAACCCATGGGAAAGAACGCTTCTCAACCACAGTCGAGCTCCACCCGGAGCCCATGGGGCCCAGATCGGGGTGTTCCCGTGGCGCTCCCCAGGCTCAGCATCAACGGATCATGAACTGAATACACTCCGCCCTGAGGAACTGAATACTGGGGACAGGAGGAAGCGTCACCCGGGTCAGAATGCCAACTCTGGTGCCAACTCCTACGTCATTTCACCCTGTGCCCCTCTCCCCAGGAGCCCTAGACCGTTGTGGGCACTCAGAGCTGCATCAGACTGCGGACACTGAGTCTATGGTGAAGGAAATGGTACCTTCCAGAGAAGGATGCAAGCTCACCAAGTTTCAGGCCAGAATTCATGATTTATCAGACACATGTCAATAGGTTGCTTTAGGCCTTTTCCTGAGTCCCTTGCCGTGTCCCATTCCCTGGTCTCTGCTATCAGGGGAGCTTGGGCGGGAAAGCGGGAGCCCTGGTGCACCCACCCCCTCACCCTACCACTGGGGAGCCTTGGGCTTGTCTCAGGTCCCCAGCTAGCCAGCGGCAGAGCTGGGGTGGGTGCACACCCAGGCTCTGTCCTATTTGTGCCTTTTCTTCTTATCAACGACCTCGTTAGAGCCAGAACATAATTGTTGTTTCAGGCCAACCTGAAAGAGAAACAAAGGTGTTACCTTTCCTGATGTCTTCACTCCTTTCCAGAGGCTAAAAAACAGGATGACAACGACAAGCATCAGACAGAGCAAGAGCTGCCACTGGGGCAGGCCAAGGTCGTGGATCCCGCCGCTCTCATGAAGGTGCAGGACGCCACGCCTGCCGGGGGAGAGGGGAGGGGGCAGGGAGATGGCCTCGTCAGGCAGGAGGACCTCAGCCTTGACCACACGCCAGCCCCCGAGAGCGCACGTTGATGGAAGCCATCACTGCCGCTGCCCCGGCCACTGCCCTGCATTGTGTGGGCATGGCCCGGGCCAGGGACCATCCTGCCCCAGGCCAGGAGATCATCTGAGAAGTCTTCCCGCTCCGGCTGCCTTTTTAAACCATAACAGAAGTGTTTAATGTGACAAAAATCTCTCATGTGCCACCTGCATGCCTGGTCCTGGAGAGATGGTGGCAATTAACAGGAAAAGTCCAGAAGCTGTGTTACTGGCATCAGGAAGAGAGTGACCAGGGACATCCTACAACGCACAGGACAGCCTTCACGTCCTATAATGGACAGGACTGCCTTTGACAATGAAGAATTACCCAGTCCAAAATGTTCACGTTGCTGAGTTTATGAATCCCTTGGTCTAGAAACTTAAGATAACGTTTCTCATCTAAAAGCTAAAGGCATGCATATCCCATGCCCTAGCAATTCCACTCTTGGGTATTTACTCAGTGGAAATGCGTACCTATGGTCACCAGAACACATGTTCTAGAATGTTCCCAGCAGCATTAATCACAAGAATCTCAAATTGGAGAATACTTCTATATCCATCAAAAGTAGCATGGATCGATGTGATATATTCATAAAATGGGATATTATGAAACCACCAGCTCTCTGTGGACGGACCCCTCCTGCATGATTCTGTGAGAACGAAGTCTGTTCTTTCTGTCTGATTCTGCTCACACAGGCCTTCACGGGCAAAAGTAACCTTAGGTGTTAGAAGTCAGGAAGGTGCAGCCTGTGTGGGGATGGGGGTACTGAATGCGGGGGACACAGTAGCGTTTCTGGGACACGAGTCAGTTATGTTTCTTGATCTGGGTGCTGGGTAACACGGCTGTGTTCAGTTTGTGACATCCTGGGACTGTCCCTCACTGATATGCACTTCTCTATAACATGGTATATCCTATTTTAACGTAAGGAAAACAAATAGAATAAGAATGAGGGTTGAGAATAGCGGGGTCTCTCACACAATCTCCAGTGAAGAAATAGTCGGCAGAATTGCGCGCCAAATGACCTGTTGCCAATGGCTGATCAAAGTCATTAGGATCCAGGAACACGTCAAGTAAAGACCAACTGATGAAAGAGAAGACCGGGGAGGGAGGGGGGGCCCTCCCACAATCCTGCAACTTTCGAGATAACAAAACAAAATTGTTTCCATGGCCGAGGGAACAGCTTGGTAGGGCATTTCCTCTGCACCCAGAACATTCCTGCCTTATCCTGGGCCTCAGCACCACAAGTGGGGACTCCTTGCCCGTGGTGCCTTGTGTGTGGGGCTCATACTGTAGCAACAGAGGCAGCATTGAATGCACAACCCAACAAAGTGTGACAAGTGTTGGGAGGTGAGGGAGCATCAAGGACACCCGGAACTGGCCCCTGCCGGTCCTCCACAACACTCCACACTCAGAGGCTGCAAGTTGCCAACACCCTTCAAGGCCCAGCTCCAATGTCACTTCTGGGAGGCCTCCGTGATCACCCTTGGCATGGACCTTTCAACCCTTCCAGTCCCTGTGGCCCTTGGCTCATTCCCCAGGCCATGCCCGCCCCTGAGGCGTTAGGGCTGACCACCTGCAAGGTTCTCCCAGGGTGGGGAGGTGGACGGGCCATCCCTGGGTCCCCGGTCCCCAGTGCTAAGCCCGGGCCTGGCCCTTAGGCCTGGTAGCTCAGAGTAGAATGCTGGATCAGGAACACATGCTCACAACCTTACTTGCTAAATTCAATCATCCATCTTCTAAAGGAACAGGACTCAGGAAGAAAAGAGGGTCAGCCTCCCCCGCGTCCTCACTCCTCCTCTGACCCAGGGGAGTTCTCACCCTTTCATACTGCCCAGGGCAAACAGCCACTTTCCCCTGCGGGAACCTGACTTCCCTTTGTCTCTGCCGGCAGGGCTCTGCGCTCAGCCAGCGGTCCATTCAGAACGTGGCTGATGGATAAGCGCACACTGGTGTTCCGGGCCAGGAGCAGTTTCCCTGCCCCGGTGCCTGACCACAAAAGGAGGTCACGCTAATGGCAAAAGTTCATGCGCCCACAGTGGGGAAATGGGGAGGGCAATCGACGGTCTCTCTGCCTGTATCTCCTCTCTCTCTCTCCCCCCCTTTACCCCTCTTCCCTTCCCTCCTCCTTCTCCTCGCCCACTCCCCCCAGAAGAGAAATAGGAGGGGCAGAGAACGGAAGTTGGAGGCCCATCAGAAAGCAGGTTCTCAGCCTTCACATCGGAATCACACAGAGTGGCACCTGGGGACTCAGCCGGTTAAGCGTCTGACTTGATTTTGGCTCAGGTTGTGATCTCACGGCATGTGAGTTCCAGTCCCACTTGGAATTCTCTCTCTCCTTCTCTCGCCGCCCCTCACCTCCTTGTGAGCTCCCTCCCTTTCTCACTCTCTCTCTCTCTTAAAATAAATAAATAAACCTTTTAATTAAAAAAGTCGCACAGAGAACCTTTTTAACCGTTCCTGATGTCCGGGCTCCACTCTCAACCAACCGAATCAGAACCCTCGGGAACATGGGCCTGGGCACCAGCATCTCTTAAATTCCCCAGGTGATTCTACTGCGCAGCCAAAGCTGAGGCCCCCTGCCCTCAATGAACCTGAATTACAGGTTTTCCTTAGAGCAAACTTGAGTCTTCCGGAAACTGTCTTTACTTTTCCCGGCAAAGTGAAATTGGCTTTCTGTGCCCGAGGGGAAGAAAAGGCTCTAAAATGTGGGCCTGGAATAGTTTTGTATGCCTGGGTGTCAGAGGAGCCCACAGCATCGGAGGCAGATGACGGTGCTCGCTGGGAGCAGAGATAGCAAAAGATGCTGCCCTTGTAGGGAGATCTGTACCCCGAGTCTGCCAACTTGGTTAGCTTATCCTTGGGCGGGAGTTTCAGTCTGTGGAGGCCACCACTGACGCTATGTACGTTCCATTCACCCATTCATTCATTTCCTCATCCATTCAAAACCAATGTCTATGATTTTCAAGAACGGGAAAGCGAACAGAAGAACCTGGAACAGAACTGGGGTCAGACAGACCCGGGGTCCCCTGCACCCCGGCCTGCCACCAGTGATGGGGTGACCCGAATCCTTTCACCGATTCCGCGAACTCATTCTGCACGTCTGCCGTGAGCTGGGCAGTGCTGGGGGCCCGAGATACACTTGCGGACAAGCCACATGTGGGGTTGTGGGTGACAAAACTGGTGCAAACATTCCACATAGTGAGGCTTGTTCCTGTTCAGCAGAATGGCGCTCATGCGATTAAACTACAGAATGTGACAATGCCTAGAACTCAGGAAATGCTCAGTCAATGGTATTGTAATGATCACATCCAGTCCTAGGTTCCAGGAGCAGCAAAGGAGCTACGGAGGGCCCCCCAAATGACCCAGGGAGTTAAGTTAGCCTGAGGGAGTCACTGAGAGGAGGCTGATGCCTTTTCTTCAGGGTGCGGGAGGACAGGTGAGCTGAGAGGAGGCGCACAGGTGTGCCAGAGCGAGAGATGGACAGAGGGGGGTGTGGAGGGGCACACACGTCTATATGCAAGTGAGCAAGTGTGACTGGATGGGCAGAGCTGTGTGGCCCAGAAAGGCCCACATGCTCACTCCCCAGATGGCCCCTATCTCTGCAGCCCCCAGGCCAGACGTCATGGCTTTCAGGGACTCACCCAGGACCAGCCTCCCCATGCAATCAGTTTCAGTGTCTGGCCCGTTTTAATCCTGCGTCCTGGTCTGTTGCCACCCCCCTACCCCTTTGCTGCCTTGTCCCAGGCCAGACCCACATTCTCTCCCCCACTGCTCTAAGTCTCCCTATCTCCCCATGCCAGGGCCCCTTAAGTCCAGCTGTCTGAGGTGCCCTTCTGATCTGTCACTTCCCTGCTCCTAAGGCCTCCACGGCTCCTGGCTCCTTATCACCTCACACAGAGGCTCCCACTGGGGGCGGGTCTGCCCCTGCCTCCCCAGGGCTGTCCGGCAATGTCTCAGTTCTCACATCTGCTTGTATCTCATGGGCAGAGGCCAGAGATGTCACTAAACGTCCCGAATGCACAGGACAGCCCTGCCCCAACACAGAATTGCCCAGCCCGTAATGCTAGACGTGTGGAGGTTAGGAGATCTTCCTGGTCTAGAGGATGAAAACATGAGCGTTTCAGAACCCAAGGCTTTTCATAACCGCCCCCGCCCAGCGCATCTGCTCTCACCACCCCTGCCTCGGGCTTCTGGCCCCAGCCAGCCACTGGCCGTTCTCAAGCATCTGAAGCTCTGGTTGCTCTGGGCCTTGGCACTTTCTGTCCCTTTCTGCCTAGAACACGCTTCCTGGCCCAACTGGTCTGCCTGGCAACTTCTCCCCTTGCTAGTCTCAACTCAAAATCATGTCCTGACTCAGTTTCCTCTCCTATGTCCTGAAACAGAGAGAGACAGAGAGGAGGAAGGAGGGGGAGGGGGAGGGGAGGGAGAGGCGAAGTGGCTGTAGAGGTGAGGAGAGGAGAAACAGCTCAAGGAAAGGGAAGGAAAAGGAAAGACAAACGGTGGGCGTATCCAAAAAAGACAGAGAACCAGAATCAGGTACTGAACCCACCTGACTCTTAATTCTTCCTCATTGTTTTATGGGCACGTGTGGAATGGTGTCAATAACCATTTGGCCAAGTTGACTATGAAAATCATGAAAAAAGGCACTGGACCAGCTTTCCCGAAACTTGCTAAAATGACATCAGTGGGTGTCCAACCAAATGGTTGAAATGCCCCCGCACGCATGTGAAATCCACGGTCGGGCTTGCAGGGGTGTCTAGAGAGTTTGCCAGTGAGAAGGCCAGACTCCCGAGCTGATTCCCAGGAAAAGAAATGTGACCCCAGCCTCTCCCCAGCAGGCCCCAAGCCCCAGGGGTTTAGCACAAGTAACTTGGGTTTGCTGTACTTTTCCAGCAGTTTAATGAAAATGAATCATCGTGAAGTAGACAGTCCAGGCTTTTCCAAGCCCGAGGGCCAAATGGGCTCAGTTTCTTACTTGACATTTGAGCCCAGAGGGTTAGTATTGGGGCAGAGGGAGACTTCTCTACCCCACCAGGGACAGGCATGGGGTAAAGCTTTCTGTCTCTGGAGCATGTTCACCGAGGGGGTCCTTTTGAAAGTTACAGAGAGCATCAGGGTTTCTTTGAGCTGCGGGCTATTTGGCTTTGGGCCCAGGGCCTGGGGAAAAGAGAGATTTTGTTCCCTTGGATGATTTTTTCAATCCATCAGCCTAAATGAGTACAAGATGGTGACACCACTGGCCAGCAGGCTCTGGGGGAAGAGAAGAAATGACCTAGCCTCCTCAGTGTTGGCACTGGGGGTCCTACTTGCCGGCTCCCCATGGAGACGGGGTGACACTTTCCAATCAAAAACGTTTAGATACAAGGGCCATGGGCCATTAAAAAAAAATCCAGTTGCAGTTCATGACTTCAGGACTGTAAAACACCCAAAAGCAAGTTCAGGGTAAGAAAGAGGGGCATGAGATGGGCTGCTATCTACCTGCAGAGACGCCCGTACTCAGGTCCCCAGTACCTGCTCCCACGGACTGTCAGGTTGGAGGAGGAAGACAGGAGGAGCCTGGGTGTGGGGTGAGAGCCTGGATGCAGACAACCTGGTTTGGATCCCAGCTCCTCCACTTCTTATCTGCAAGAGGGGAGTTACTTCCAACTCCGGCATCTCCAAAAACTAATCGGACCTGAGATGTAAAGAGATTTGTGGTGCGCGGCTCACGGTGCTGGGAAGGGCGTTGGGCGGGCGGGGGGGTGGGGGTCGGAGCTGCTGAAATAAGCCCGGATGCTGCTCCCCACCACGTGCCCCAAGTCCCCACGTCCTGCACATATGATTGTCATCTTTGTCCACCACATTATGCTCACAGCTGAGCCGGGAGGAAGTTTAGGGCTGTAACTGAAGTAACCGGGTCACAAAACCCAACTGGCCTCTCTCTCTCTCTGGCTGGCCATCTCTGCCGGGACAGACCTGCTGGCCATCAGGATGTCAGAATAGGACTCAAATAATGACCGGTCTAGAGACAACCAACACTACTGTTCTCCATTTTAATTTACAAGGACAAGGGCTGCCAAGAGCAGAGAGGAAAATCACGCTTTTTCCACTAGCACAAGATGATGAAAGGGGAACTTGGAACCGATTACACGTATTGGCAGCACCTCTGCCCAGGCTCCTTTGCTGCCTCCAAACCACACTCATAGAGTAAGGAGGCCTAAAACCTCCATCCGCAAGCCCCCCAAAGGTTCTGGGATTGTCTGAGGTCCCGCTCTTCAGAAGAAGAGTGAAGGGGGGCGCCTGGGTGGCTCAGTCGATTGAGCATCCTACTTTGGCCCAGGTCATGATTTTGCGGTTCATGAGTTTGAGCCCCGCATCGAGCTCTGTGCTGACAGCTCGGAGCCTGGAGCCTGCTTCCGATTCTGTGTCTCTGTCTCTCTCTGCCCCTCCCTCACTCATACTCTGTCTCTCAAAAATAAATAAAACACATAAAATATTAAAAAAGAAAAGAAAAGAACAAGAGTGAGGAAGGTCCTTCCCACTTTCCCACGACAGGGCACTGCTGGGATGTCATCCTGATCCAGGAAGGGTCTTGCTCTGAGACAGGAAAGCACAGCAGACAAGACAGTGACTGTCACCCTCAGCTGAAGAGCAGAATCACCGGGGAAGTGCCATACTCTGGCTGCACCCAGACCGATGTAACTGGCATCTCTGGGTGCGGGTCCAGGCATCTGTCTGTTTCTGGGTCGTTCCGAATCGCTGGGCTGGGGGCCTGGCTTTTCCACCCAGACTGCCTGACTTCAAACCCGCTTCAGATGTCACTTCTAAACTACATGACGCTGGACAAGTCGTTTCCTGTGTGCGCCTGTTTCCTCATTCATAACACAAGAATAATTCTAGACTGACCACAGTGGTCAGGGAGAAAAGGTGCTGTTCATAGTGACTGGGACATAACCTGAGCTGGACAAATGTTAGTGGTGCCTGTGGCAATGTTTCTGAGTAACAATGGCCATTTATAATGGCTAGAATCCAATACAACCCAGAGGTCAGGTTGCAGGCTCTGGATTTTACCGCCTGGCGCGGCAGGGGCTGGGGTGGGGAGAGGGAGGCTCCTGGGGGCAAAGCGGAAACAGGTGCTCGCTCATGGGGTCCTGGGAGCGCTGGCTGCCTGGGCCCAACCTTGGCTCTGCAGGGTCCTGGCCGTGGGGCGCTGGGCCAGTGCTCTACTGTCTCACCTGCAAATAAAGTGAATATTCACAGCCTCCTCGTGTGTGCACTGAGGGGAAAAGTTACAGAAACCTCGTGAGGTTGGTGTGAGGCTTAAATTGAAATAATACATGCAAAGAAGTCAGCAGGAAGCTGGACACATGAGCATGGTAGGGAGGGAGATGGGAGGGACCCTGTTATGTAAACGGATGTTTGCTTTAAGTATCAGCGATGCTTCGATTCTTGGGGGGGATACAGACGTACTCTGATCTGCATCTTATGACAACTTTGGACCCTCCCCCCGCCCCACCCCCCGTGTAATTTTGCACATGCCTGCTGGAGTCCATAGGAAACACGAATGGAGGTGGGCATGCAGGTCGGGGACCTGCAGATTCTTTGCACTGCTCAAAGAGGGTAGCTCCTGGGCCCCAAGCACCTAACTCCCCCAAGCCCCGGGGGGCAGCAGTCTCTTCAGAGGCCGTTTATAACCAAACCGTATCTCCTTGGCCCCACTGCCCCAAGATGGCAGGGATGGAAACTGGCCTAAAAAACCCCCAATCTGCAGATAATCAGGACTCATCCCCAGGCTGTGGTGCAGAGAATCCATAGGCCTGAAGGAAGCTGGTCCTGGCATTTTGTCTTTCATGAATCCATCTTTTCTCATTCTCTGGACCAGAACTAGCCAGTGTGGTAGCCACTGGCCACATGTGGCTATTTAAAGGTAAACAGATGAAAATTAAATAAGATTTTAAAAATTCAACTCTGCAGTCATGCTGGCCACATTTCAATGGCTCCACTGGCCACCTGTGGCCCCCACTTGAGCTGCACAGATAGAGAACATTCCTATCACTGCGGGGCAGCACTGCAGTAGACCAGGAGTCAGCAAGCCGTGGCCCCCAGGCCAAATCCAGGCTGTGAGCCTTGAGCTAAGAATGGTTTTTATCTTTTGAAAGGATAAAATGAAACAAAGCAGAATATGCAAGAGCCATATATGGTCCTCAGAGCTCAAATATTTGCTCTCTGGTCACTTACAGAAGTTTGCCCCACCCTCCTCTGGACCCCATGCACCTTGCCCGTGAGGTCCCAGTGGGATTCCTGGTCTCACCCCACAGCTTGTGACCCGACTTCCTGCTCATCTGCTAACACGTGGGTCTCGACTGTTAAAACGGGGCTTGTCCCCGCAGGAAGGATAAAGACACTACAAGGTGCATTCTGAAGAGCCCCGTGTGCAAACATTTTACACTAGGTGGCTGAAGACAAGTTGACCATCACCCACCTCAAGACATAGAAGGACGGAGCTGAGGATGACAGGATTCAGGGGAAGCACCCAAGAAATTCTGATGGTTCTGGATTAAAACCACGGAACAAAACAGCTCTCCACAAGCCCATACGGCTGTAAATGAATGACCGAGGAAATGTAAACCAAAACCGCCGTGAGATATCATAACCTCCTACCTGTTAGAATGACCACCATCAAAAACACAAGAGGTAACAAGAGTTGGTGAGGATGTGGAGAGAGGAACCCTCGTGCACTGCTGGTGGGAATGCAAACTGGTGCAGCCACCGTGGGAAAAAGTCTGGAGGTTCCTCAAAGAGGTGAAGAGAACCGCTACATGATCCGGCAATTTCACGGCTGGGTATTTATCTGAAGGAAGTGGAAACACTAACTCAAAAAGATATCTGCACCCTTGTGGTCACAGCATTATTTATAATAGCCAAGACATGGAAACAAGACACCCATGGATGATGAATGTATAAAAATTGTGGAGTGTGTGTGTGTACAGAGAGAGAGAAAGAAAGTGTGATATACATATATGTATATACACATGCATACACACGCACTCCAACTATGGCATTTGTATATATGTATTGTGTAGATATATGTGTGTATTGTGTATATATATATATACACATAATCAAAATAGACATAATATATAATATTTTTATACTTTATATAAAATTTATATAAGTATATATAAAATACATATATAATTTATATATACAAAAGACTCAATCATGTGAAAAGAAGGATATCCTGTCATTTGTGACAGCAGGGACAGCCCTTGAGGGCATTATGCTAAGTGAAATAACTCAGAGAAAGACAGATACCATATCATCCCATTTATGCATGGAAACTAAATAATTTTTTACAAAGATAAAGAAAATGAACTGGTAGTTTCCAGAGGCAGGGGGTGGGAATGGGAAAACTGGGTGAAGGTGGTCCAAAGGTATAAACTTCCAGAAGCTATAAAATAAAGAACTCATGGGGATGTAATGTATAGCATGGTGAGTCCAGTTAACAATGCTACTGTATATTTGGAAGTTGCTAAGAGAGTAGATCTTAAAAGTTATTATTACAAAGAAAAAAATTTGTAGCTATGTGTGGTGATGGATGTTAACTAAACTTATTGTAGTAATCATTTTGTAATATATACATGTACCAAATCATTGTACACCTGAAGCTAGTATAATGTTACATATCAATTATACCTCAATTTAAAAAATGTATCCGTGAATGATCGAATGAAGGAATAAATAGGGGGAAAGTGACAACTCTTCCTTACAGAAGGACTCCAATCAATTAATCTAAAGGGAATGATGGGAATAGAAATTCACAATTAGATGAACGCTATGAGAATAATCTTTGCTGGCAAGAATCATTGAAGGATGCTGAGGATTTTGGGTAAACGGATGATGAAAAACAAGATATTTACATAACTTTGAGAGTTCCCCAGAAGACACTTGTTAATTACAAAGGCAATCATGCTCTTTCCACACACAAGGAAGCTGGCAGATACCGTCTTAGCCAAGTGATCAAGGTTACCATCCCCAGTAATAAGAGGCATCATGTCCCTCCTGATATGATGCACTGAGAAGGACACAGCATCATCTCTATGGTATTCTTGTCAAAAATGCCTAACCTCAGACTAATCAGGAGAAAACAGCAAACCAACCCACACTGAAGGCTAATTCATGGAATAACTGACCAGTACCCTTCAAAGGTGTCAAGGTCATAACACTCAAGGAAAGACCAAAGAACACTCACAGATTGGCAACTAATGGGAAGGGGTAGCTAAATGCCCCATGGCACTCGGGGCTTGGTCCTGGACCAGAAAAGGACATTAGGGGGAAAACTGACCAAAAAAAAAAAAAAAAAGGTCATTAGCAGGTTAGTTAATGGCAAATGAGCATTAATTTTTGGGCTTCAATCATTGCACTAGGGTTATTTAAGGTGTCAACAGCAGAAACTGGGTGTAAGGTACACAAGAGCTCTATATGTTACTTTTACAACTTTTCTGTGTCTACAATGATTTCAACATACAACATTTCCTTTTTAAAAAGATATTCTGTCTTCTACCCCCAGTTAGTGTCTCTCAGGCACATATGGTCCCAATACTTCCCCCAAGTTGCACATAGCTGGCCTGCTTCTCGCTTTCTGAATTTCACCGACGAGCTCTGGCTACTCACTCCTCTGGAAGAACCAGAGAGACAGCAGCACAGGTGGGCCAGACAGCAGCTTCAGGATCAGTCCCATCTGGGGTCAAGCTCCAGCTCCGTCAGCTGCCGACAGAGCCCCTGGCTGGCTTCATCAGTGTTTATGTTACCTTCTCAGAGAAGCCCTCCCTGACCACCCGAGCTCATGTTCCTTTCCCCCCATATACTTGGGTTTTGATCTTTAAGAGCACTTACACTCCCTAAAATGTTTTTATCTCCTGAGGGACACGTTGACTCTAAAAAAATATGTTCTTGCTTCCGTACCTGTTTACTAGGGTGTTCCCCTCACCACCATTCTCCTGTGCGGGAACACAGGGTTCTCCACTGTTCTGACCAGGGCTGGATCCTCAGCTCTAGCCCAGTGTCAGGTCTGTGGTGGCTGCTCAGTACCCCCTACAAATGTTGACCTCCCTTGTGGTTTTCCTTAATGGGTGGCCCAGGTCCTGCCCCACACAGGTCTCGGTGTGCCTGATAGGACGAGGGGTCGGGGACTTACTCATAAAACTCTGCCGCGGGCGTGAACTTGTACTTGGAGTACTTGGTGTGGTTGCCCAGCACGGAGCTGTTGAGGAGCTTGGGGTCGGTGCAGTTGGGGCTGTTCCAGGCGTGGCCGCAGTCGGTCCAGGGCAGCTTGAGGGTGAAGGAGGAGAAGAGGTAGTAGAGTGACCAGGCGATGATGACGTTGTAGTAGAAGCCGACGTAGATGGCAATGAGGATCACAGCGTAGCCGACGCCTGGGTGGGGGCAGAGGGGGTTCAGGCACGGGCTTCCCCAGGCCTGGGCTTCCCCAGGCCCGGCCTCACGGCCACCTCCCCCGGGGAGCCAGCCCCAGCCACGGCACCGCCCGGCCCCTCTGCCCCTCCTGCTCAGCAGCAGGTGGTCAGAGCCTCACCTCTGTGCCCCAGGAACCCACCACCCCTTTGCCTGGGTGCCCTCTCTGGCCACTGGAGCCCCTCGGCCCACGCATCAGGCAGTCCTGACGTGTCAGGACGCGAATGTCCCCAGGGAGCAGCCGGAGTGTCCGCACTGGAGTGCATGGAGACCCCGGACAATGAGCACCCAGGCCCCGCACCCCTTGGGCAGAGTAACAGTGAGGCCTGACAATGCTTTCTCCAAGGGGGTTGGGCCCCCACCCCATAATGGACACACCTTTTATTGGCTGACACCCTCCTTTCTGTCCGTCACAGTCTTCCCTAGAATCTCCTCCCCAAAGAACTCCCTGCACAAACCCTTGTCTCAGGACCTGCTTTGGGGGACCCCAAACAAGCAGTCCCTGATCAGCGCGTCAGCCCTGTGTGTTCTCCGGGCCCTACTTTCAACCATCTGCTCCGTGTATGTGCCTATCTCATCTTCCTGAATACGCCGGAAGCTTGTTCTATGGCTTTATCCCTACAGTAGACTTTTTTTTTTTTTTTTTTTTTTAACCTTTGCAGCATTGACTGAGGGAGTAGCCTTAAGTGTTTTTGGCATGTGAGATTTAGCTGAGGCTAATCCCTCACTTCCTTGATCTGGCTGCAGGCACATGACTCAGGCCTGGCCCACCGGAGTTCTGCTTCCCCACAGCCACAGGGATTGATTGATAGGTGGGCAGACGACTCAAGTAAAACCAATAAGAGTCTTCTCTGGGATCTTTACTGAGGATAAAAAAGGTGTTTCTGATTTATTTTGTCGCTGTTCAACTTGGTAGGATTTACTCTTGTTGTTGCTGATGGCCAGTTTTGTTAGCACCTGGGAGGAATACGCCTGAAATTGATGCTAACACTGACCTCAGACAGAGAGAGGTGCAGAGAGATTCCAGATAGTATTATTCAAGGACCTGGATCAAGCTGTACCTGAAGCTAAAAGAGACTCTTGGACTTAACTGTATCATAAGCCTATAATTCTTTTTACATTAAAGCCACTCTGAGTGGGATTTCTGGAAATTAAACTAAAAAAAATCCTAACTAATACATGTGTCTTATAAGCGTCTTACCAGCCGGTGTCTATGATAGGACTGAGTTCATAGAAGGTAGTCAGGAGACATGTACCAGCTGAGAAGAGGTACATAGGAATCATAGTGGCACTCACTGCCACCTGGGCCCCGAGGGACACTCATTCTGACTCCAAGCCCTTCCCACAGATAGATGGGGCCAAGAAATGGCAGCTGCTATGCATATTTTCCCCAGATGTGTTCCAAGTCCCAAATGTGATCAATTAGTTGTGGCTGTTGTATTAAGGATTGTGAGACAGGCTTCTAGCTGAGCCCAGAAAGGTCCATGACCAGCTTATCATGTCTGCCATGAGAGCAAGAGGGGAGAGGGGAGGGGCATATGTGTTGAGTACCTCGGGCACTTCTGTAAATATTTCCCACACAGGAAACAGACACCCTCTGGTCAGTCAGCAGCAGAGGCTGGACTGGCACTCGGGCTTCCAGACATTCTAGGCTAAGCTGTCCTTGACGTACCAAATGCGCTCCATGTAACTCGCAATGATGGATGTTCTTGACCTTGCCAATAGCCGTGAATCCCACAAGAGAGTTGGTCTATGCCTCAGATCCCACCTTTGGAGCAGTTTCTCCAGGGGCACCGAGGAAATCTTTTGGGCAATGCTCGCCTCCCCCGGACCCATTCTTTACCTTTGAAGAATGGGCAGATCTTCCACACTGTGGCTGCCCCTTCTCGGTTGTACTGGCCCAGAGCCAACTCCATGTAGAAGAGGGGCATCCCAGCAATGATAAGGAACAGGGTGTACGGGATCAGAAAGGCACCTGGAGGACACAGAGGCAGAGCGTGACCTCCTGGGTCCCCAGCCAGCCTTGCGCCTGCCCCCTGCACCTGTTTGGATCAATGTCTTCCAGAGCCTAAATGTCCTCATTTATCTGCTCCCCAGCCATTTCCCGAGGGATGTTTGGTAGCAGAGAAAGAGACTGATGCACTCAATACAAATAATCATAACAGTAATAGTAACCGTTGTGGGACCAGGAAGAGCCATCACTATGATAATGAGGTTGCGGGGTCAAATGAGCAAATTCTGGGTTAACTGAAGCTGAATGAGCTTGTTTCTGGCAGGATCCTCGTGGCCTCGCGTACACAAGCACACACTGTGAAACACCATGAAGACGCTTGAAGGTACAGCCTTAACCAAATTCATTTAAATGCAGAACCTTTTCCTTCATGGATCACCACTCTAGGGAATGCCAATCACCCCAAACCCTCCTTTCAGAGTCAGAAAATTGACATCAGAGAGGGAGAGACTGTCCAAAGTCACACATGATTGAGTTTCTAACTTTGCTTGTATGTGTCTTGTTTTAAGATCACACGGGTCTTTCCCAAATACAACCTCACCGGATTCTTAGTTTCACCACAGCTCAGAGACATAATCAGACAGGGTCAGACAGTCCCCCGCTTCCAGGGGAGACTGAGGACAGAGAAGGGAGTTGAATCAGTCCTGTTCTTGCTACCAGTGAGGGACAGAACCAGGATTCACATTCAGGTCTTGGAATGCATCAGGCTCCCCCTGCTACAGGAGATGCATCAGGCAAGTAATCCCTGGAGTGAGTGTCTGACCAGGGAAACAACCCACCCCCTGTTGCAGAAACCAGTGAGGGCCCCTGGCCACGGACAGCAACTCATCGCCAGAGAATTCCTGCTGGGATGAGACGTGTGTGAGTTTCGGAGATGATGCTCCGCGTGCCGGGCAGCCTGGGGCGAGCTTACCAGGCTCTGACGCCGCGAGGTGACTCACTGGGGTACATGCCATGTCAGCCCAGGCTGCAAGCGAGACCGCAGCAAAATGCCAGCTCCTTTTCCTGACGCAGCTGGAGGTGGCCAGGCCAGATCCACCCTCGTTCCCGCCTCTGGCCTTTGGTTGAGATGCCGTAACCTTGGAAACCAAACACTCTCCGGCCCGCCCACACCAGGAAAAGTGCAGAAACTGGGGAATATTTAATGACAGTAGCATGAGGAATACAACATCCTGTGCTGTGGTCCTGTCAGTTTCCATGCAAGGTCTCACTCGATCTTCACAGAGACCCTAGGAGGCACAGATGACTGCAATCTCCATTTTCCAGATATGGAAACTGAGGCTCCAAGCTAACGGAGAAGGATGCCAAAGTCCCATGGCACCCCAGCTCAAACTCACTCAGCTACTCAGACTAAGTCCCCACTTTCTTCCCAGGGCTTCTCCTCGGGAAGCCCAGGGCTCTTAAGGACAAAGCATGAAGTATCAGCCCCAGTGCTTGGAGATCCAATCCCTTCCATAGCAAGAGATGGACCAGCACTGCGGGCACAGGAAAGAAACTACCAGGAAGTGAGTACCTCCCATGAATCACGTAGGCACTGGACATTGGACACCTGTGATCCCATCTACCTTACCCAGGAAAATCTGAGGCAGCACTGCTATACCCATTTTTCAGAGGGGAAAACTTAGGCTTAGAGAAATCCAGTGACTTGACCAAGGTCATCCAGCCAGTAAGTGATGGATCTGGGGTGTGGGCCTACATCTGCTTGCCTTGGGAGCTCCAGAGTCATCCCCACATATTCTGTAAGCTCCAGAATATTCCAGCTTCGGTGAAGGACATGAGTCTGAACATGAGTCTTGGAGGGGAGGATGCCCTGACGCTGGGGATCTGGGGCCAGCTTAGCCATCTAGTCAGTTGGTCGTACACTCTGGTCCAATACTCCATCCCCTGCTCCCTGCTGGACTTCTCTGAATGTCCGTGCGCCAACCTCTCTCTTCCCCTCCTCATTTCCTGCTTTCAAACTCCACCTTGTCCCTCTCCCACACTAAGAGGGCCGATGGGACACCTGAGCCCATGTCTGTCCACGGGGCTGGCGGTCATGGTGGCGGTGACGGTGCTGATGCTGGTCATGCTGACAGAGGTGGCTGGTGGTGGTGATGGCGACATCGGTGAGCACCTGTTAGACACCAAGCCACACGCGGTGCTCTTATATAACCATTCATTTAAAATCTTCCCTGAGAGATAATTACCACGAATGCCACTCAACAGATGAGGACACGGAGGCTAAGAATGGCTAAGTGGCTTGTCCAGACTAGAAATCTGGACATCCCTTTGAGCCCAGCTCTGTCTGCAGACACCTGCTACTGCATCGCGAGATGGAGGCCAGAAAGTCGGGGAAATAGACGCATCTGACTGTTGAATAGGTCTGAAGACTGAAGTCAGTGACCCAAGGGACAGCGGGGAAGGAAGAAGCCGGGACTCACGGCTCAGACGTTGGCTCTTGCGGTTTGCTGCCGACAACCTGACGTTCTTTTCTACAACGAAGGGAACGAGCAACATCAGGTGTCTCCTTGGGCCAATTCTCTGCACTCCAAACCTCCAGGTGGCACTGCCAACAGGTAGGTGAATTGCCCAGTTAGACATTCGTTTCCTCTTGTGCTTGGCTGGGAGTGCTGGCAGAGGAGGTTGGGAGGAGGAGGATGGGTCTACACAAGCCCGAGGCTCTTCTCTGGGAGTGCGTGTGACGTGGGCCAGCCACCGCTTCAAGAGGAAACGGCCCAAGAACACTCCAGAATGACGGAGCTGTGGAGTGTGAATAAAAACCAGAAAGCCGCCCAGTGGCCCGTGGCTTATTCTAAAAGAAGATATTGACCAGGTGGCTGGTCCAGGCCTCCTTGCAGAAAGATCCAGAAGAAGCTGGGGCAGCGATGGAGAGCCAGTCAGGGGTTTCAGGGATGACTGAGGTCAGCCGAGGAGGCCTCCCTTAGAAACAGCTCCGCAGCAGCTCCTGGGATTGCAAAATTTCGAGAAGCTACTGCCCTGCAAAGCCCATAACCACCACATTCCCACGGCCCCGCTGCATCCTCCCGAGTGGCAGTACCAGCTGCAGCCAGCCTGGCACAGGGTCTGAGAGCTGAGAACCTCAGGGGCTTAGCCCACAATCCCGTCTTGACTCTGGAAGGCTCTGGTGATGCAGGTCAGGAGAAGCACCCACAGGGCATATCTCCTGGGGCTCTGAGCTCCTGGCCGTCTTTGGCACAAATGCACACACACAGATGCACACCCGTGCACACTCGTGATCCTCTGCACAGTGACACACATGAACACACGAGGAAAGAACCATCGGCTGTAAAAGATGCTCTGACCAATGGCCTTCGGATGCATTCAGTACAGAAAGCATCTGTCCCAACACCTCTGGCTCAGGGCACACTGCCTGCCACCTCACCATTACAGGGGAACCCTCCTGGTCAGAGAGAGGTTCTGGAATCTTCTATACAAATGTCAAGACCTCAGGAAGCGAAGCTCGGGGGCACGAGGTTCCGAGTGGGATGCACTGGGGCAGATGAGGAGGGCAAATGAGAGGAGCTCAGGAAAGGGGAGAGGCTGTCTGCGGGGGCCTCTGCAAGAGGCAGTAGGGCCCAGGCTCGCTGGGAATTTGGGGTGAGGTGGGGAGAGTGTGACCAGGGAGGGGCTGCAGGAAGGAGAGGTGGGTCCCTCAGGGAACCCACTTCCCAGTCTGTGGATGGTCAGTGGCTGCGGCTTTCACCAGAGTTCCAAGAAAGCCTTGGTCAGTGCCGAGAGCAGCCAGATCTGTGGTCCCCCCCCTCCCCCAGAACACCGCAAAGGCATAGCAGACATAAGGGTGCAGGAGAGGGTGTGGTCTGCATCGGCGCCGGCGCTGCTCCCGCAGGCACACCGGTGGGGCCGGAGGCAAGGGTGGCCCTGGAGATCGACACCACACATGCCCCGGTTCTCCACATGACGCACCAGGCTGCACCTTTTCAACCAGACCTGCTCTATCTTCTATCAACTGTACCTTCATAACGGTTCTACCGTAAGGTTCAGTTTGGGAGCCCGCCCCTCTTAGAGCTCTGTGCCGCAATGTGGTAAGAAAAGGGGGAGCCCCATTGGCCCCGTGCCTCGCTTCTTCCCCACCTCAGCTCTGTCCAGTGACATGCCAGGCCTTCTACACATATGTGTGGACTCCTGCACCCACATGTCTAAGCTCTGTCCACACCCCTGCAGACCACGGGCCTCTGGGCTCCCCTGGGGCCTGGGGCCTTGGGCCTGTGTCCATATTACAGAAGTTATGAGGTAAGAGGCCCACGCAGACCCAGAAGGAGGCTGGGGTGTCTGCACGGGGAATTACAGGGGGCCGATAGGAGTGGTGGGGGAGGGGCACTGTTCTGGGTAGGCCGGCCATCTTGGCCCTGGCCTCGGTGAGAAGGGGAAGAGGGTAGAGCAGGGCTCCCTAAAGCACAGGGCCCGGGCAGACCTTCTGTGACACAGCACGGAATACAGATCCAGTAGAACTCTGGTTCACGAGCATAGTTCGTTCCAGAAATGTGTTTCCAAATCCGAAGCACTTTATGTCAAAGCAAATTTCCCCATGAGAAATAACGGAAACTCAGATGATTTGCTCCACAACCCAAAAATATTCATTTAAAAATGATGACAATATTGCAATATAACACAAAATAATAAAGGAAATACAAAACATAAACAAATGAACCTGCGCTTACCTTGGGAAAGGTTTGGGGCTGGTGTGAAGGACTAGAGAGAGGAGGGCTATCCCGTAGGACGACTTTCACTGTCACTCACGGAACCACTGCTAGCTATTGGCTCAATGTCATCTTTCTTTTTGTGCAACTTTAACATTTTTTTTTCGTTTTTTTAAATTCATTTTTGAGAGACACAGAGAGACAGCAAGAGCAGGGGAAGGTCAGAGAGATAGAGGGTGACACAGAATCTGAAACAGTCCCCAGGCTCTGAGCTAGCTGTCAGCACAGAGCCCGACACGGGGCTCAAACCCACAAACTGTGAGATCATGACATGAGCTGAAGCCGGACGCTTAACCAACTGAGCCACTCAGGCGCCCCTTTTTTGTGCAACTTTAACAAGAAGCTTATCCAATGACCTAGAAGGAATTCAAGCATTCCTAAGCTTACTCTGTGTGGAAAAGCAAAGGACTGTCCATTTGAAGTGGAAAAACTACACCAGTGCCAGTGGACACCTTCCAAGGTTCTGTAAAATCACTGATTTCTGCCAAACACGTGGCTTGAGACAGAGCATCTGAGCATAGGAGACGATTACCTATAATCGCAGTGAGAGAGAGAGAGAGAGAGAGAGAGAAGAGCCATTGGCTCAGTTGTGATCATGTGACACTCAGCATCATGTACCACTCGTTTTGCAAGACATCACTCATTTATCAAGTTAAATTTTTTAGGAATGTTTGCTCGTCTTGCAGAACACTCGAAATACAAGTTACTCGCAATCCAAGGTTTGACTGTATTTGGTCTCTGCTCTGCGTTCCTGAGACAGAGCTCTTAAAAACCCCTTGTCATTTTCTTTCTTTCTTTTTTTAATGTTTATTCATCTATTCTGAGAGAGAGAGAGAGAGAGAGAGAGAGAGAGAGAGAGAGAGAGAGAGACCGAGACCGAACGCACGAGCTGGAGAGGGGCAGAGAGAAACTCCCAAGCAGGCTCTGTGCTGTCAGCGCAGAGCCCCACACTGGGCTCAATCTCACGAAGTGTGAGATCATAACCTTAGCCCAAATCAAGAGTCAGATCCAACTGACTGAGCCACCCAGGTGCCCCAAACCCTTGCAATTTTCTGAGTGGGGTTGATAGGAATGTCTTACACAGAGCTCCTAAATCCCTTGGGATTTTCTGGATGATACAGGTATCTTTTGTTCTAATGAGACAATGCTTGGTGAGCTCCTGGGTGAGGGCTGGTCATCCGAAAAGCCAAATCCTGATAGAAGCTTGGAGCCTTCAGCCCTGGGCTCCAACCTCCAGGAAAGAAAGAAGGGCTGAGATTAAGCTAATATAGAATATGCCCACGTGATGACGCTTCCCTAAATATCCCTGAACTACGGAACTTGGAAAACCTCCACGTTGGTGCACATAGGCACGTGCCAGGATGGAGGCAGTCCCCCACTCCATGATAACAGAAGCTCCTGCACTCAAGACTCTTCCAGAACTTGCCCCACACACCTTCTCATCAGTATCCTTTACCGTGCCCTTTATAACAAACTGGAAATGTAAGTGCATGCTTCCCTGAATTCTATGAGCTACTGTAGCGAATTTCTGACCTGAAGACAGGACCGTGGAAACCCCTGAGTTATGGCCAGGTGGCCAGAAGCACAGGTGACAGGTTGAGACCCATGGGTGGCATCTGAAGTGGGGGCGGTCTTGTGGGACTGAGTGCTGAACCTGTGGGATCTGCGAGCTCCAGGTCGATAGTGTCAGGACTGAACAGTAGGACACCCGGCTGGGGTCTGGAGAGCTGGAGAACTGGCCAGTGTGGGGAAGGACGGAGGATGCCATCCACATCCCGGGTTTGCTGGGATAACTGGAAATGATGGAGGAGAAGTAAGGACCTGGTGCTTAGCAGGTGCTCTGTAAATGGGAATCCCATCCTACCGTCACACTGCCAAGTGCATCCAACGCACCTCTGTAAGTTAGAAATCGCAAGTTGACAAGTGCCTACGTGGATGAGGGTGGCCGGGTCCCGCACAGAGCACAGCGCTGAATGCCTGCTGGAGGCTCCCAGCACAGGAGGACAGTCCCCAGGGCCCTTCGTTTCCCTTTCCCACATGAGGCCAGACACTCCCCCTGTGGCCATCCCCGTTTCAGAGGTGCCCGTGGCCAGCTGAGGCTCTGCCGAACCTGGCAGCTGACCTCTCCCTCCGGCCAGCACTGCTTTTCCGCTTTCCCCAAATCCCTCCCCCACAGCCTTCACTTTCCACCTTCTTTTTGTCCTTAGCACCACGGAGAACAAAACAGATCAGTCTTGTCCAAAGCAATGCTGTGCACACTGGGGGTCCGGCATAGCGCCACCCACCACCCCCACCCCCGAGTCTTTGCCAATTAAACAGCTGGCTTCACACGGTCATTTCTTTAGGGAAACGCTCCAGTTCTTTTAATAAACCAAGCCCAGATCATTCATGTTTGTCAACACAGACTCTGCCCAGGGTAGGGTATGGGAACCATGTGGTGATAACACATGTTTCCTCCCCCACAAGACTCATCTGCTCCTGCCCACTGGCCCCAGGATCCCTTTAGCCTCAGCCCAAGTGGAGTCTCACAGTGCTTGATTCCTCCTGACTTTTAACTAGATCGGCCGGGAGTGTGGACGCACCTCTGCAGAAATTCCTTTTGCTCCAGGAGAAAGTTCCACACAAAATGAGCTGCACAGTCTTTAGGGGCTCGCTGCTGACCTCTGGGCCTTAGCTCAGAGACCAAGGGCCATTCTCCATAAAGAAACAGCCCACTTCCTGATGGATTAACACCTCTGCTCTCTTAAGTAGGACAAAGGGGGTTAAAACCAGGGAAGCTAGCATTGGGGCTCCCCTCCTCATGGGACAATTCTCTCTCTCCTGTCATCTTTGCAGGATCTGACCTGACATTTATTAATGATTCTGGGGCTTTCCATATAGCTCCTTGAAGGTTCTGGTTTCCTATCTCTATTCTGGTCTCTTTAAAATGAACAAATAAGAGGATGTTGGGGATGCTCAGAGCTACATTATAGAGAACAATCCAACTCACGAAGAACAGGAGAACCGCATCCCCCACATCTGGGATGTAATACTTCCAATAACAGAACCCACAATGACGTTCGCTTTTAGGATGTTTGCAATAGACTATGAGCTCCCTAAAGATGGGGATTGCCTTTTGCTCATCTCCATGTTCCTGGCATATGATGGACATGTCGGAAATGTTTTCTGGTTAAATCGATGGTTCCCAGCAGTGACTCATATAGAGAATGCAGCTCATTAAATCCACAGGGCCTTCCTCTACTTGCTTTGTGACCTAATCCCTACTTAGGCAGTTGGGTCTGGGGCCACGAGACAGGGTGTAACATTTATCCCCACGAAATCCCATCTTCCTGGAAACAGCTTCTCTAGATCTTTTCTGGCCAGCTCGGGGCAATGAGCCCCATCACGCTGATGACCCCAGATTAAAGCCTCAGCTCTGGTCCCTGATGAGCACCTCATTCCCGCAAACTCGTCAGTGGAGGACCAGGCCAGCGGCCGGCTCATGTGCACCTGAGCTGAACCATCAGCGTCAGGCTTGGCAAGCACGGGGTGTAGACGGCCTCCTACAGCCAGGCGGGATGTGAGAGCACTGAGTTTGCAAACCTCTGAGCTCCATACCAGCCACTGCTTCACATCCACCTCCAGAAGCTCAGATATTTTGGCCAAGAGGGTTTGCCCCATGGGCCGTGGATACCTGAGAGGGTCAGCTTGCTTGGGAAAGGAGGATAACCCTACTGGGGGCCAGGACCACATCTCACGGGATCCCCTGCGGGAATGTGACTCCCCATTTTCCAGGTGGGAAAACCGCAGTGGGGCGAGGCTGGACTGTCAGAACACGGGGCAAAGCCTGGGTCTTGATTCTTGATTTCCCGGGACTCAGATGTGCCTAATCTCCAGGCTTATTCCCCTTCCTCGACTCCCTCCTAGAATCAGGACACCATGGGGTCTAGCCAGCAGTTACAAATCACCAAACGACAACAATAATAGGAGCAAGTTCGTCTCTTGAGGCCCTACTAGGGGACGGACACTGTTTTGGGGGCTGTGCATCCCCTGCTGGAAGGCATACTCTCTCCCCTTCTCTGCACGAGAAAACGGAGGCCCAGAGAGGAGGAGTCCAAGGCTACCTTTCCAGGGAGTGTCAGGCTCAGATGCAAACGTGGGTCTGTCTGATCCTAGAGACCATGTGTCTGACAGCACAGGACTTGTCTCAGACAGAAGCAGTTGTTGCCAAGACCCCTTCCCTGGCAGGAGGCAGACACAGGGACCCAGTTGATCTGCCCACTCCTCCCTGGACACCGGCACGGGTCGGGCCCAGGACCACTGGTGCAGGGGGAGAATCTAGCCCCCCCTGAAAACAGTCCCACTGCCTGGCACTCTGTTTGAGATAGTTCCAAACAAAGCCCTGGAATTTCCGAGACTGGCTTTCCCCATCGGTGGCAGCCTCCAGCACCGTGCGTCCCAGCAGCTGGCCTATGGGAAGATGTTCAGACAGGCTCGTCTTTCCCAGGAATTTATTCAGAAAGTATTAGCCGGGGGCCTAAACGATTGGCACCTTTATCATTTCAAAACATCCTGCAGTACGGGCCGGCTTGAACAGCCAGGCACACGGGCTACTAAATAACAGGGCGGGTGAGTTTTGGCTTAGGGGCCGAGCCAAGGCAGGTCATTGGAGAGGGCTAGATCTCGGGGGTCACCTGTGCTCACCTCCAGTGGTGGTGGGGACCTCGGGCTTAGAGTGGGGCTGGGGTAGGCCCACAGAAATGGCTGGGATTCAAACGTGGGCCTTTTGGCTGCGTCTACCAACTTGCCAACGTGCTTGCCCATCTCAGGGGCTGACTTTAGAATTACATTTAAGAATTGATCCCCTAGGAGCAGCCAGGAGGTCTCAGGAGAGATAGAGCTGAGAAGGGGCCCGCTGAGCTCCCCCAGAGGCATGAGGAGAAAAGGAGCTGCCTTCGAGTCTGGAAAATGGGAGGCTGTACCGCTCCCTTGTCATTCATGGCCACCCCAGCCAGAAATGGAAATTCACCGGTACAGCTTCCCTTAGCCTGGCGTTCAAGGTCTCCGGGGCCGGGCCCCGACTTGTCTCTCTGCCCTTATCTCTGATGCCTTGCTCCCCTCCCCCACCCTGCCAGCTCGCACTCCTAGTCTCCGCGATGATTGCACATGCATTCTGGAAGGAGGATGCCTCCTACCTCCTCAAGGCGTGTCCATGCACCTCCCTCCCCTTCCTTGGGGCTGTGCTCCATGCACAGTCCACCTCCAGGTCTTTCCCAGGCAGCCCCTCCTCGGGCCTTTAGAGCACTTGTCACCTCTCCCACTCATGTCACACATCATCAAAATGTCAGTACAGAAAAGCAGCAGCTATCTATACTGAGGCCATGCTCTATGCCTGGGTCTCCACCCGCATTATCAAATTGTCACGTCATCACCCTCTGAGTGGAAAGCTCTTCTTTCCATTTGACAGATGAGGATGTTGAGGCTTGAGAGGCCTCCCAAAATCACACTGCAGGAAGCCAGAACCGGGACTCCACAGCCAAGGCCCCTAACCTCTTGGCTGCTGGCCTCCCCCCTCCACCAGCGGACACTGCCTCTCTTGGTTAGTTACTGTTTCTGGATCGGCATTAGGTCTTTGAGGGCTCAGACCATTTTCATTCATTTATTCACTCAACAGAAGTTTGTTGGGTACCTTCTATCGCATTCCTAGGATCTAGACCTTACTTTGGGTATTAGAAATGGAGGAAAAAGTTACAGCTTATGCTCTCAATATGCCCCGGTCTGTGTGGGTGACAGATACACAAAGAGATAAATGACCGAACAACTCGGATGGGTGATAGACAGCGCTAGCAGACCAAGGAGGGGGCGCTTCTGGCCAAATTTGCCTAAGATTGGAGTATGTGATAAATTGGCTGTGTTTGTGCCCTGAGCTCCTGGTATATCACCTTGCAGGCAGCAGGCACTCATAGTCGGTGGCAATGGCCACCCTGTCAGCAAGAGCCCCAGCATACCCGTCTAGCTGATGTGTACAGTTGGCCATCTGGGATCCCTTTAGATCGTGGTGGAAATGGCATGGGGTGGCATGACACTTCAGGTGACGGAAGCTCCTGGCAGGCAGATGTGGTGACAACTGTATCTAGGTGACCCCCGCAGGACCTGGCACTATGCCTCACACCAGGGAGGAACCGATAAATACTGCTGATTAGTGATAGAGCCTTCTGCTGTCTAGGGGACACACAGTCTCGGATGGTCACCGAGGTCACACTGGATGGTGCCACTTAGGGTGTCTCAGTCTGCCTTCCATTCATCACCTCCACGCCTGCTAAAACTACATGGATTCTGAATTTCCTCCCTTCCTGGGTCCAAAAGGCCAGAATTCTTAAATCTGACCAGAGACTCTTGAGAGGCAAACACAGAAGTGTGTCACCTCTGGGTCACACTTCCCATTTCTCAACTAAAGTAAGTGTCTGGAGCAAACACTGGAGCAAATAGCTGGGTCCCAGGCCCGATGGGGCAGATCATGAGCTTTCCCTTTACCTGGTTCCAGAAACACTTGCCCTGCTGCTCTCTGACCCCCTGGAGTCCTGAGCTAGAGCCACTGCCAGGCAGGATGGCCCAGCGGGTAGAGAAAAGCTTCCAGAGCTGGGTCCCCTTTTGCCAGCCCCTTCCTTCCCGTCGTTTTTCCATGCTTGCTACAGGGCACCCCAGAACTCACTCTAGCAAAGGACCACAGGACTGGGGTGGTTTGGGCACCCAGGAGCAAAGGCCCTCAAGAAGGAGCTAGGGTCTTGGGACCTTGTGTCCTGCCCCCTAAGCCACTCTTCCAGGGCTCAGCCGTTTGCTTGGGCTCTACGTAGTTGGCCTCTAGACTTGCATCCCAGGCAAGTAGATAACCTGTCACTCTGCACGGGAAAGGGAAGAGAGCCTGGCTACTTCCATTGGGATTTTCTCCAGGCCCCTCTCCCACTCCACCCTGTACTGTGGCCAAGGACCCCAGGGGGCGAAGGCTTCCTCCCAATCACCGGGGCCTCCTGCCTCAAGCATTAGGCCAGTTCATGGTCCCCAGTGACCCAGTCCTACCTAGGCTGTGCACTCTGGCCCCTCCAGCAAAACAAGCACCAACCTGAGAGTGGAGTTCTCTGACACTAGCTTCGCTTTGTCTCTCTGTTCCAGAGTCTCTGTCCCCATGAGTGTAAGGCCTCCCAAGTGCCCTGAGGGAACCCACATCCTCTTTTGGCCTAGAGGTCCCTTCCCTGCCCCAGGACTCCGAGCGCTGGAGTTAGGGTCACTGCGTGGCTGGTTATTGCGTTCTGTGTACTTCTGGCACCCCTTCCCAAGCTCTCCAAATCTCCATGTCTCTTCCTGTGAACCATCAAAAGATGACCCAGCTGAGGGCCCCAGGTTCTGTCCTTCCACCCACGTGCCCATCACTGTCCAGGGCTAAGCCTCCACATCCCTTTTCCACCAGGGACTCCAATCCCTTTTCCGTGAGCCCTGTGCAGACCCTCTGTGCTCCAGACTCGCTCGCGTGCTTCCTCTTCTCCCGCGCATCCTGGCTCCTCCATCCCAGCCCCGTCCTGGCCACCGCCGATAGGTAGCCCCCCAAGTCCAAACCCCAGCCCATCAGGGGGCTCACCGCCACCATTCTTGTAGCAGAGGTACGGGAAGCGCCACACGTTGGCCAGGTCCACCGCGAAGCCGATCACGGACAGCAGGAAGTCGATCTTTTTGCCCCAGGTCTCGCGTGTCTGCTCATCGCCATTGCGGGACGCCAGGAGACACTGGACTCCGTTCCGCTCCTTCACCACCAACAGCTCAGCGGCTTTGCGCCCTTGTACGGGCTGCTCCGGCCCCGGGTCCGCCCCGCTGTTCTCCGGCTGCACCTGCGGCTTCATCCGCGCCAGAAGCATGGGTGCGGTTGGCGAGGGGGACGTCAGCGGCACTGGGAGCACGCCGAGGCTCTGCTTGGAGAAAAGGAAAAGATGTGGTCACTAGGCCACCCCGCCCCACTCACGCCTCCCCTCCCGAGACCTCCCGGCGGCGCGGGGATAGAGCGGCCAGCGCGCGCCGAGCGCGTCTGTTGGTAAAATTTGGAAACAGTGGTAAGCGGCGCGGAACTGAGACGCAACTTAAAAGAGTTGGAGACCAACCCTGCCGGCCCTGCGGGTCCGGTCCCGGACCCCACAGCGCTTCCCTCATTCGCCCGTTCCCTCTCGCCCCCAAATGGCTGGGCTGGGACACGCGGAGGCGGAGGTTTCCCAGGGCGGCGACCCTGCCGGTGCCGTTTGCTGCGCCCTGTCCCCCAGGTCGGACCCGTGCAGCCCCTGGAGCCTCCGACACTTACCCCTCGGGACTTCAAACTCGCCACCACTCCCGCTGGGCGCACGCAGCCGGGGTCTCCGGCACACCTCGGCCGGGCGGCGCGCAGGGCGCACTCGCGCGTCCGGCGGCGCCAAGGTCCCGGGTGCCTCGCCTGGCAGCGGCGGGCAGTGGGGCGCCGGCCGGGGCTGGGCTCCGCCGCGTGGCGCTTCGGGCGCGGCCCGGGGAGCTCGGGAGGCGCGGGGCGGCCGGCGGGGCGCGCGCTGGCTGGTTCTGGCCGCGCCGGGCGGGGGCCGGCCTGGTAATGTAGCCTGCGCCCCAGGTAACGCGCCGATTGCATTAAGCCCGCGCCGGGCCCGCTCCGTCTGGAGCCTGTTAGCGCTAATGGAGACTGACAGCGCGGCCGGGGCTGGGCAGGGGCGGGGGCGCGGCGCGGGAATCGGGGGGCAACTCGGGGACCCGGGTGCCCGCTCCCTTTCCAGCACGCACCTGCGCGCCAGACACACGCAGCTCCCGGGGGGGGCCCTGGGCTCAGACTTCCCACCGTGGGAAGGGAGCGAGACGCCCAGAACTGGGGTCAGAGTCGCTTGTGCGAGCGGGCCGGGGAAAGACCAGGGAGAGCAAATGACCCGAGTCAGTACCAGCTCTGCACCCGCCGCAGGCCGTTTAAACTTATCTTTGCCAGAGTTTCTCCATCTACGAAGTGGGCATGTTCTGCTCAGTGCATTGCCGAGGTGGGCAAACACGCTGGCGGGGGTTGAAGGTCACGCCCCGGCCCTTACTCCTGCATCTCTGTCATGGGCAGGCTCGCACAGATTTGGGGTTCTGACTATTACTCATTCATTTCTTCACTCATTCATTTTCCCCTAACTCATTTGTTTCCATATATGCCTGCTATGTGCCAGGCACTGTTCTAGCCTCTCGGGATGCATTCCTGCACAACTTACTCAAAAATCTCTGACTGGGTGGAGTTTATATTCAGTCAGGGAGCGACAGGGGAATCAAGAAGCGTAATAAAGGGGCGCCTGGGTGGCTCAGTCGGTTGAGCATCTGGCTTCGGCTCAGGTCAGGATCTCAGGGTTCATGGGTTCGAGCCCCGCGTTGGGCTCTGTGCTGACAGCTCAGAGCCTGGAGCCTGCTTCCGATTCTGTGTCTTCCTCTCTCTCTGACCCTCCCCTGCTCACGCTGTCTCTCTCTGTCTCTCAAAAATAAATAAAAAAAATCTTTAAAAAATTAAAAAAAAAGAAGCGTAATTAATGCACACATTTTATGGTATGTGAGAAGGTGATCCTTGCATAGGGAAAACCAGCTTGGTAAGGGCTGAGTAGTGCTGTGGGCAGGGAGGCGGGGAGGCCGTGGGCCAGGGAACTTGAGAAGGCGACACTTAAGCAAGTAAAGGGGTGAGCAATTTGGACCTGGTGCTCAGGTATGCGTTCCCTTGTTTGTCTATTGGTTGATTTATTCATTCTCTAAATGATCACCTGCTGTATGCCTGAACAGTGCTGGCTAGTGGAGCTGCCGCGAGAGTTCCTGCCATCATGGAGGGAACAGTCCAATGTGTCCGTCATCACCCAGATTGGTCAGGGTTGGTGGTCACTGCGGGGGTATGGAAACGGGTTGGAGCTGAATTGGAAGTAAGGGGTGAGATGGTGATCCAGGAAGGCACCACAGAAGTGACAACACTTAAGGGGGATGTACAGGAATTTGCATAAACCCTGGCATGCTGACCTTTCTGTCCTTTAAACGTCCCAAGCTCCGGCAGACCCACCCCAGGACCTTGACACATGCTGTTTCCTCTGCCTGGGTTGTTCAGTTGACCACCCAAACTGAAAATACATCCCCACTCTCTGTCATGTTGCCCTGTTTTCTTCCCTTCGTTACATCAGTATACACACGTGTTTGCTCATTTATTACATGTCTTCTCTCGGGTAGCACATGAGCTCCATGAGGGCAGGGACCTTGGCTGTCCTACACACCACCATGTTCCTAACACCTGGAACATATTAGGGCACCAATTGGTGTGGAAACTGAATGAATTCATGTTGGTGCCTGGGCGTGCTTAGAGCATTTTTGCCAAATATCCTCTGTGAGAGATGCAGAGAGGAGAGGAAGGGAAAGTGAGTGGGATGGTGAGCCTGCCCCGGCCTTCTGAGGGCTGATGATGAGTAGAGGCAGCAGGTCAGGGAAAGGACTGAGCAGACGTTTCAGGAGGGCCTGGCACCACAGGTCCCCATCCATCAAGGATGTTAATCTTCTTTGATCCGTGGACTGTCTTGACAAGCCTGTGAGGAAAGCAGGGAAGAAATTGTCTTGCCGTTTCTAAGGTTAGGAAGCGGTGGCTCTGAGGATCCAAGGGACCTGCCTGAGGTCCCACAGGTTGGAAATGACAAAGTTGAAATGAGAACCCAGGTCTCTTGGCTCCCAGCCCCTGTCCCCTCCACGAACTTATGGATGGGGACACTCAGAATCTCTCCAGTGATCGTGTTTGTCTCCTCTCTTTTCAGCCCACGTCCCACCCCGCCAGCCCTGAATCCCACCTCTGAACGCCCTGGGACGCCCCAGCCTCCCCACGGGGGATCCCCCTCACCTCACTGCAACAGCCTCTCAGCCGGCCGCCTCCCATCCAGTATCTTTCCAGCCACATGACATTCGCCAGCGGCCAGGGCTCTTCCTAAAACTCAAGTCTGATCACCTCCCTCTTCTGTCTCCTCCGAGAGACGGCACACCAAATGTGATTTAATTAACCGCGGATTTAAGGTAATTTTATTTTGTTCGTTATACTTGTCTTTATCTGCCAACTTGTCTACAATGAGCATTTGATCCTTGTGCAATCGGAAAAAGATAACCCACAATTTCTCAAAATCCTCCAATCTTTGCAAGATAATATCTAAACACCGGTAGCAGTAGACAAGATTCTGCCTGTCCTTTCAATGCACCTTTTGCTATTCAAATTCTACTCGTTCTCCTACAAACCCTTTACTTTATCCAAAATATATTTTATTCTCTATCAGTGTGGGAGACTCAGGTGCCCTGGATACCTTGTGCCTCTGGATTTTTAACTATGCCGTTCCTTGCTTCCTCTTGTCTACCCAGAGGACTCCTATTCAACCTTCAAAACCTCAGAAGTCACATCCCTGGTGAAGCCTTTCCTAATAACCACCCCCCAACCACCTCCTTCTTTATACTGCTTTGTATATTTGTCTCGTACAGCTATATGTGTGACTTCCCCACTGGGGGCAAGGACAGGGCCCGATATATCCTGGTCCATAGCTTGCGCTATGCAGATATGTACAAAACAGAACTAGAAGAGACCGCAATCAGCAGTTGAGGCTGTTTATGTTGGATTCGTCCAGAAGTCTAACCCGAAACAAAGATTTGAATTTACATCAGAGGCAGTTCCTGGGGCCCTGGTATAGGAGAGCGGGGAGAGGGGGAGGCAAGAAAGGGAAAAAGGAACCAAGAGAGGGGTCGTGAAGGAGCAGTTACAGATGTGGGCAGCTGATGTTTAATCCTGCGAGGGATCTCGGGGAGACGGCGCAGAGCACGCTGCTGTCGTCGCACTCCTGGGCAAGGAAGTTGGAGGATTTATCCATTAAGTCTGTTCCCAGGGCGCTAACTTGCCAGCATTCCCGGCCTGCCCGGTGTGTGGGCTGAACACACTCTAGCGGGCAGGAAAGGGCTTCTCGCAGAGTGTCAGGGCCTGGCAGCGAGAAGCTGGTGGTGGGGTCTGCGCTGGCAGGGGCAGCGTGGGCGGGGCACTGCGAGTTTGCTGCAGGGAGGCGTCCCGCCCTCTGCCTCATGCACACCCTCAGAGGGCCAAGCAGCAAGCCCAGAGCCTTCCACCTGTGGTTTCGGAGACTTCTGGGGGACAGAGGTGGAAATACTGGGCTGGGACTGGGCTGAAGGGGAAGGCATCTCTCTCCATTTCTGACCCAGACTCCCTGCCCATCACTCCAGGAGCCGTGGGGCCATGTGGCTTCTCTCCATACCCTGCATTCTGCCCTTCCAGGAGGCCTGAGGGCAAGTGGGTGGGCAGACGGCTGGAGCATTATCAGAGCTAACTTGATCTCTGGGGAGGCGTCAGTTCCACTTACCATGGCACTTGGTGACACAGGCCACGGGCACAAGGCGATGGTTGGTGCTGTCAGTCCAGCTCTGGACATCTCCCGGCAGACGCCAGGACCCCGACACACAAAGGATGGGCTGGAGGACATTTGGAATCCCAGGGTCTGGGTACTGGAGGTACTTGAAAACTCTGTCAGAACTTGGACCTTCATTGCACTGATGGGGAACTAAGGCCAGAGAATAGGAGGAGAGGTTTGCCTGTGAATTTTCTGCTTTCCTTCTACCTTTCACCCCTCCCTCCCTCCCTTCCTTCCTCCCTCCCTCCTTTCCTTCCTTCCTCTCTTCCTTCCCCTCCTCTCTCCCTCCCTTCCTTCCTCCCTTCCTTTCTTTTTCTTTGCCTTTTTTTTTTAAACCAGGGACATCAGACCTGTGTCCTCTCAGATGACCGGCCCTAGAGCCATACAAATAGCATAAAAGTCCCCTTAACAAAAGACCCAGATAAGCTGAAGTCAGTCTCCTCTAGAACACCTCCCACTTATGCCCCTCAGTCCTTGAGGCTTACAGCTTACCCAGAGGTGGCTCAGGCCTTACAGTCTTCTCTGCCGAGCCCCTACCCCAAATGGCCACATCCAGGCTCTGGCATGAAAGAGCATCTATCCGTCATTGACGTCCGCATTTGCATCCTCCGCCTGAATCCAACCTCAGGCAGCACATGTGTACGTGGGTGATAAAAGGCACCTGGAACGCACCATGTCCAAAATAGAATTCTCGAGCTCCCCTTCCTGACTCTCCCACCAACATGCTCTTCCTCGTTCTCCCTCCTCCCAGGTGAGGACATCTTCTTCCTTCTAGTTCCTCGAGCCAAAAAAGCCTTGGAGTTGGCCTGGACTCCTCTTTTCCCTACTTCCGCATCCAATGCCACCGCAAACTCTTTGGGTCCAGGTTGCCTCACCCCTCCCCACCCCCACGGGGACCGGCCCGCTCCAGGCCAGGCCATCTCTCACCTGGATTACTGCGCAGGCTCCGAGTGGCCTCCCTCACCCTCCCCTTTCCCCTGAAGTGTAAGCCCTATCCAGTTGCCAGACCCTTTGGAGATCTGTCCCTCGATCTCCGTGCTCCCATCTTACTCAGGACAAAATGAGAGTCCTTCCAAGGGTGATATGGATAAATGAGTAAACACATCCTTTTGCAGACTTGCCAACGCAAAGCCCAGCCAAGCCCTGTGGCCCTCAAGGCACAGGAATCAGGCAAAGACACAGGTGCTGGGCAAGAAGAGAAAAGGATGGGCAGGGGGTGTGATGGAGAGCACCCAGGATCCTGGCTCCTGCTCTGCTTGATTTCAGGCTTTGGGGTCATGGCCAAGTCAAATGGCAACATGGCGATGAACCACAGGAAGAAGAAAGAAAGACAAAAGGGAAGTCAGGAGAGGAGCTGAGGAGAAAAGGAAAGGAAGGGTTCAAGGGACAGGGATTCATTCTCTTGGGAGGGAAGGCGGCCCTCCCTCCTCCGCAGGAGCCCCTTAATACATCCCGTGGCTTTCAGGTGGTCATGTGAGTTATGGTGACAAGCCGCTCACACCTAGTTTGCAGCAGAGGAGATTTGAGCCATAGCCAAGGTGGCACAAGGACTCTGCACCCCTGGGGAACAGCAGAGCAAATTGGGGGGCCCCCAGAAACCTTCATGCCCCATGCCCTCTGTTAGAAGAGTGGGCACGCCCAAGGTGATCTCATGAAACGTGCATTTTCCCAAAAATATGCACATACACACAGCATTTGTAACTTAGTGTGAAATTTATCATAGATGAGGAAAAGCATAGAAAGCAGGTTTACAGTGTACAGTTTAAATAATATCTGTGATAGACCAGAGAAGAACCCACCTCTGTGGGTTAAGAAATAGAGCATTTCCACTGTCAGTTAAGCGTCTGATTTGGGCACAGGTCAAGATCTCAAAGATTGTGAGTTCAAGCCCTGTGTCGGGCTCTTGCTGACAGCTCAGAGCCTGGAGTCTGCTTCAGATCCTGTGTCTCCCTCTCTCTCTGCCCCTCCCCTGCTCGTGCTCTGTCTCTGTCTCTGTCTGTCTGTCTGTCTGTCTGTCTCTCTCTCTCATACACACACACACACAAATAAACATTAGGAAAAAAAGGAAATAGCGCATTTCTGGTTCCCCACCAGCCCCTGTGTCCCTCTGTCAATACCCCTGCTCTCCCCGCTCCAAGGCAACCACTGCCCTGCACTTAGCAAGTAATCGTTTCTTTGTCTTCCTTTACCACCTGCTAATATCTCCCTGACGTAAAAAGAATCACACCATAGATATTTCTGTGACTTCTTTGGTGAGTATAACATTTGTTTGAGTCTCATCCATGATGGAGTGAGCTGTGGTTCACGCATTCTCATTGTTGGATATATTCGTTGTGCCGTAGGAATAGTAACTAAGTCATTTCTTCATTCAGTGGTTGAAGGACATGTGGATCATTTCCAGGTGTTTTATATTCGACCAACGCTGCCCATAACTTTTGTACAGACCACTCCTGTGCACGTGTGCACGAGTTTCTAGAATTTCTATACTGAGCAAACTGCTCATTTGGAGTGTATGGGTCTGTTCTGCCTTATCAAGGAATGTCAATTTTCCAAGATAGTTTTCTAAGATGCTGGTACCAATTACAACTCTCTACAGCACTGTTACTTCTTCACTTCCGGTTTCTTCACATCCTCCCCAAACCTGGGTATTCTTTTTTTTTTAATTTTTTAAAATGTTTTATTTATTTTTGAGAGAGAGAGAGAGACAGCATGAGCAGGGGAGGGTCAGGGAGAGAGGGAGACACAAAATCTGAAGCAGGCTCCAGGCTCTGAGCTGTCAGCACAGAGCCCAACGTGGGGCTTGAACCCACAAACCGTGAAATCATGCCCTGAGCCGAAGTCGAATGCTTAACCGACTGAGCCACCCAGGCGCCCCTAAACCTGGATATTCTTTACCCTTTGGATTTTTCCAATCTTTTAGATGTAGCTTTAAACTGCATCTTCCTGACTTCTAATGATGTGGGGCATCTTTTCACGTGTGTATTGTCCCTGTGCGTTTCTTTTTCTCCTGCAAAAGGATGACGTAGTTGGTACAACTGTTTCTTTGTTTGTGAAATTTTCTACTGGCTTGTTCATCTTTTCCTCTTGATTCATAGTAGTTCTTAATATCCTGGGTACAAATACTTGTCAGGTTTATTGCAGACATCTTTTCTTGGTTGTATTATAAGTCTTTTTCTTTATGTGGTGAATTTCACATAAGGTTATTTATTTTAATGTCATCTTCATTTAATTTAACTTTTTGTTTGGGTATTTATGTTTCAGTTAAGAAATCTTTCCCTACCTATGGAGCGCCTGGGTGGTTCAGTCGGTTAAGTGTCCATCTTCGGCTCAGGTTATGATCTCATTGTCCACGATTTCAAGCCCCGCATCAGGCTCTGTGCTGACAGCTCAGAGCCTGGAGCCTGCTTTTAAATTCTGTGTCTCCCTCTCTCTCTGCCCGCCCCCCACTCACACACTGTCTCCCTCTTTCAAAATAAACTAAAAACAAAGCAAAATTTAAAAAAGGAATCCTTCCCTACCTGATATTTTCCTAAATTACAGTTTAAAATTGGACAGTTTTTTCCTCTATACTCCCCTTCAGTATCTTAACTAACGTTGCCGTCTAGGTACAAACTTCCACTTGTAAGATGATGAATCAGTTCTGGGGGCCCACAGTTAGCATGGCGACCACAGTTAACAACAGTGTATTACGTATTTGAAATTTGCTAAGAGAGTAGATCTCATGGGTTCTGACCATACCCAAAACAAGATAACTCAATGTGAGGCGATGGATATGTTAATTAACTTAATTATGGTAACCGTTTCACAATGTATATGTATATCAATGATCACAGTGTATGCTTTAAATATTTTCAATTTTATTTGTCAATTATACCTCAGTAAAGCTAGGAAAACAAACAGACATGCAGTATTGCTTTAGAAGATGGTTTTGCTATCTGAGGGGACAAGATTCTTCCATTCTTTTTCTTCAGGAGTGTCTTGGCAATGTTTTTCCTTACAGATTTCAGAGTCAGCTTGCTGAGTTCCTTGAAAAAATTTCATCAAAGGTTCTACTGCGATTATACTGAATGTATAGACCCGTTTGGAGAGACCCGACATTTCCACAGGATTCAGTCTTTCTATCCAAGAACCCAGTACATATCTCTGTATCTGTCATCTTTAATGTACACAGCATTTTAAACAGAGTGTGTGGGGATTTGCAGACTCCCACATGAAGCCCATCTCAGAATCCCTTAACATTACCTCCCGAGAGCCTCCAGGCTCTCTCTTCTCCACGTGATACACATGCACCCCTTCTTAGAACTACCTCTCAGCCCCTTCCCGTTCGTCCTTCTGGCCCTCTGATAGCCATTCCTCAGAAACTCATCAAATTCAGCTTTTTCTGCAGCTTGGAGATGCAAAGCGGTGAGCTGGCTAAAAGCAGGGCTTAAGAGCCTCCCTGCATGAGCTCTAACCCTGGTTCCAGCCCTTACTGTCTGGGAAGTACGTTCCCCTACTCCCTTGTGTGTCTCAGTTTCTGCATCTGTAAAATGGGTGAGATGGGGATGGCAACAATCCCCATCCACTGCATTGTCTAGAGGGTTAAGTGAATAAATACACATGAAACACGCAGAGCCATGCCTGGCACCACGTAACGTGTCACTTCCTCATTTCAAAACCTCTATTTCTTACGTCTGTGGGAGACAGGGATCTTCTCCAGAGTTTTAAATTAGGCTTATCAGCCTTCACCTTTCAGGACCAGGATGGAATCACAACTATAGATTGGTATGACCATTATGAGTGTGGAAGTGGAATTTTTTTTAAGAAAAATTTGGATGGGTTCAAAGCCTGGATTCGCCACTTATGTGCTGGGTGCCTTTGGTTTCTGAGCCTCAGTTTTCCCACATTAAAAAAAAATTAAATTTTAGAGAGAGTGAACATGTGAGAGGTGGTGGCGGGGAGAGGGGGGCATGGAGCCCGACGCGGGACTTGATCCCACAACCCCGGGACCGTGACCTGAGCCCAATTCAAGAGTCAGATGCTTGACTCAGTTTTCACACTTGTAAAATAGGGGGAACATGGGGCGCCTGGGTGGCTCAGTCGGTTAAGTGACTTCAGCTCAGGTTATGATCCCACAGTTTGTGGGTTCAAGGCTCACATCGGGCTCTGTGCTGACAACTCAGAGCCTGGAGCCTGTTTCAGATTCTGTGTCTCCCTCTCTCTCTGCCCCTCCCCTGCTCGTGCTCTCTCTCTCTCTCTCTCTCTCTCAAATAAATAAACGTTAAAAACATTTGTTTAATGGAAGTAACACACTTGTTCAATAAGATAACCAATGGGAAGGACTTTGATGTGACTATTGGAAGAGTCTCATTTCTCAAGGCTCCGTGACACCGGGTCAGCCGTGTCCCCAAGAGTCACTGCTTCTTCCTAGAGTCCTGTCCCTCTTTGCCACTTTGCCAGATCACAGATCACCCTAGGCTAGCAGACTGTTCAAAGGTGTCTCAGAATCCCTGTTCCCATCCTAGGAATTTGGAGTCAGTGGCTCTGCAGTCGGGACCTGGGATCTGCATGTTTACAGTATGTTTAATTCCTGTTTAAAAAAATATAATTCCGGTGTTAGTGACAGGTTTCATAAACATTGTCCAGGCGGGGAGTGGCTGCGGCCATTTCCACCTGCTCTGCCAGCCCCGAGCGCCTTCTTTCTCTCCCACTAGGACGCTTTTCTTCCTTTTGCTCTGGCCGGTTAGCAAAGAGCACACAGCCACTTCCTGGGCTTGTCACTGGGAGGGGTGAACGGGTGCCCTCTAGGGCATGGAAGTGAGAAGAGCGGCTCCGTGCTCCTGGTCTGGGCCGCGGGCGGAGAGGTGCTGGAGCGGCCATGGAGCCCGCAGAGCAGGTGCGTGGATGGGCGAGGGGACACAGGTGGGAACTGCACACTCGTCAAGGTGACCATCGAGAGGCGTCCGCATGGAGTTGTTCACAGTGAGGGCTGGATGCCACCTCCAGTCTGGGCTGGTCCTGCTCTGCCTTTGCGTCCGGGAACCCGAACGCGGTTAGTGATGTCAGTGCAGGCAGTAGACCAGGCTGTGTAGACCACACGCAGAGAATACTTGCCTGAGGCATGAGGCACGTCGTTATAGGGAGCCTGGCTCCTCCCCCAAGGGGTAAGCTGAGTAGTCGTAGGGCAAGAGCAGGGGAACTAGGGAGCTGGGCTCAGGGTGGCGAGGTTCTGCCCCTTCCAGTTTCTTAGGAGACCGCTGAGCCCTGGTCTCCCTAGTGTGATAAGCCACACAGTGACACTCAACTTTCGTACTAACTGGGTGGGGCTTCAGATGCTGGCCCTGTCACCTGGTAGCTGTGTCACCTTGGGCTGCTGTGTGCCCGTTTTCTGTTCGGTGGGGTCCGTCAGCATAGTTATCTCACAGCGTCGTTGGAAAGCGTGAAAGCATGGTGACTCAGCGATGTTTGCCGTATACTAAATGCATGTGGGCATTTGCTACACGTTTGGCAGCCCTTCATTCACTGAGCATTATTGGTTGTAAGAACGTGTATTATTGCGTGTGATGTCCCCCATGGTTATCCCCATTTTCCAGGTGAAAGAGTTCATGCTGGCAGTGGTCAAATGTCTTGTCCTTGATCACATGGGTAGGATGGGGCAGGAAGTGGGATTTGAACCCTGGTCTGGGCTGGCTCCAAGGCACATGCTCTTAGTCACTGTTCTTTCTGGTGGCTCAGCGTCTTCCTCCTCCCCACCTCCGCACTGTCCCCTCCCTGAACTGGCTCCCATCTCACAAGGACCCTTCTCCCTTTGTGGCTGAGAACCTGGAGGTCGGGGCTGATGCAGATCTGACCCTCAGCACTGTCTGTCGGGAGACACAGTCTTCTCCAGCCCTTTCTCTGCTGACCAGAGTCCTTCCTCGCACCCCCCACCCCACTCTGATGTGCCCACCCTGTCCTCCACCCCTGGGACCTGCCTCCATACCAGCCTGCCCCTCTCCTGCTTTCCTCCTCTTCTCTCCTCCCCTCCATCCTACCCACCGGTCCAAGTCTCCCCTCCCTAGAGCTGAATCCTGCTCGCTCCATTTCCTCCCAGTGCTCAAGACAGAACCCTCCCCGTGCTGGGTCGGTGCCCTTCCCCCAAGTCCCTTAGTTTAGCAGCAGGACGAGAGCCCAGCCCTGGCTCTGGACACACGGTCCAGGGCTCTTCCCACAACCCACATCCTCTCTGTGGAGCTGTCATCAGACTGCACACACCCTGAGGACACGAGACTGGGGGACAGGGAACGGAGGCGAGGAGGCTGGCAAGGAGGGACCAGACTGCCGGATCTGGTGCTCACAGAGTCCAAGAGAGGTCAGCATTAAGCCATTCCTTTCTTTCTTTTTTATTTTTTAAATGTATTTTAAAATTTATTAATTTTTTTTTGAGAGAGAGAGAGAGAGAATGCAAACAAGGGAGTGGGGGCGGAGAGAGCAAGAGAGAGAGAATGCTAAGCACGCTCTGAGCTGTCAGCACAGAGCCCGATGCAGGGCTCGAGCTCACTAACCTGAGATCACGACCTGAGCTGAAGTCAGACACCCAACCGACTGAGCCCCCCGGGCGCCCCTAGGCTGTGCCTTTCTTGTTCCAAGAGTCCCAGAAACACACCCGTCAGCTCAGCAATGTGGCACTTTCCTGGTGAGGAGACTAGGTGGTTGTTTCTCACTGCGCGTGGATAGCTGTGGGCTGTTGAGTTCCCTGCAGCCCAGACGCCGCCCCAACCGTCCGACTGTCCCACAGAACCCACTTCCGGGTGCGCGTGTGCTGGGGGTGAGCAGAGGTGATGGGGAGGGGACTCGCGAGGGGCGGACCCGCTGGCCTCAAGGGGGGATGTGCTGTTAGACAGGGGAGGCTGTACTCATATTCTATGCGGCTCAAGGGCAAGGCCAGAGCCCGAAACATTCTCGGAGCCCAGCTCCTGGTAGCACAGGGGGAGTTTATTGGGCCGCGGCAGGGATGGGGGAGGCCGCCTACCGAGGCCTGAGTGCTCCCCTGGTTTGTGGTCACACATCCCAGCGTGGGGCCTCTTGGTCTGACAGGTTTCCAGGCGGCCATGAAACTGGGGACGGGGCCACAGGAGGGGAGGACGCTCTTCCTCCGCGTTTTCCAGATTCTGTCAATCATTGCTAATCAATTTGCTAGGGATCGCCCCTCCTGGGTTTTGCCCTGTTCCCCACTGCACTCCTAATAGGACCTCTCCCCGCTCCCCAAATCACTCAGAGGCTGGGGCGGCCAGAGCTTAGAGGGGTCTCGCCACCCTTTCCGGAAGTAGAGTGGCATGGCCAGCCGGTCAATGTGAGGGTGGATGGTTGAGGGCCACACAGGCCCTGCTTTAAGTGACCTTGCATCAAAGAGGGGCAAAGCCTGACCTTGTTTCCCTGTCCTTGGAACCTTGACTATTGAAGGAGCGAGTTCCAGTCTGGCCTAATATGTCTGACCCCTGTTTCACCAGACAGGAGCCCCGCTTGGGGGCCATCCTTCAGCCCGAGCATCGTCAATGTAGAGTTGAGTGACAGCATTTTCTTCCCAGTGCACTTATTGTTACATTTACCGTGTATTTATGACATTGATACTGGTTTTCAATTTATGATAGGGATCTATAGCTTCTTTCACACCTTATGGCTTCCAGCTTCATGATTTTAAAATCATGAAATATCTCAGACTTACATAAAAACATACCCATCCCGTAACAAACAGCTCGCTAGCTTAAGAAACAAAAACACTGGCCGTGTGACTGATGTTCTTGTGTTCTACTTCCCAGATGTGTTCCTGGCCTCCCTCCTCCCTGGCCAACCAGGCTGATTATTCTCAGGCATGAATCTATGCTTTCACTGGATGGATGGATGGATGGACAGATGGACAGATGGACAGATAGATAGATATAGGTAGGTAGATAGATAGATAGATGTAGAGATATAAAGAGATTGATAGATTTGGGATACATATGGATCTATACATAGAAGATACACAAATCCCTAAAATTATAAATGTGCATTTCTAAAATGATCACATACTAACAATGGGACCTCGAACAACACAGGTTTGTACTTGCAAGTTCACTTATATGCAGATGTTTTACAGTACCGTTCAGTAAATATATTTTCTCTTCCTTTGGATTTCCTTAATAACATTTTCTTTTCTCTATTTTTACTTTATCTTAAGAATACCGTATATAATACACGTAACCTACAAACTATGGGTTAATCAACTCTTCACATTGTTAGTAACGCTTCTGGTCAGTGGTAGACTATTAGGAGTTATGTTTGGGGGGAGTCAAAAGTTACACATGGATGTTCTACCGAGTGGAGGGTTGGCGTCCCTAACGTCTGCATAGTTCAAGGGTCAAGTGTCTTCTTTTCTCCCTTTGGGTCAACCACTTCTATGTGTGTGTCTATGAGGCTTAGCACATACAGAAAAGTGCACTAATTGTAAGTGCACTTTTTACATAGCAAATACATCCATAAAGTCACCATTCAGACCGTTAAAAAGTATGACCAGCACCCCAGTAGCTCTTCTCATTCCCCTTCTAGTGAACTTCTGCTTTCTCCAGCACCCCCAAAGATAGCCCCTCTCTTCTCCAGCACCCCCAAAGGTAATTACTCTCTTGGCCTCTAATAGCACAGATTCGTTTTGCCTGTCTAAACAATAGAAAGTATCATTTTGTGCATGTTTAAAGTTCCTACCAATAGCATCATTCTGCATGAATCTTTCTGCAAATGTTCTTGAGACTTTTCCATGTTGATACTTGAGCTTCCATTTAAAAACAAATGTCTTTAATTACGAAGCATGAGTTGATTTGAAGCAAAACACCACCGAGGGCGTATTAGGACAAGTTGAACACAGGCTGCCAGAATTTAGAAAACATTGGATCTGACTCCACTACCTTCCCCTTTTACAGGTGTGAAAACTGAGGCCAGAGAAGTAAGAGCTGTACCCCCCGGGGCACTCTGCAAGTCCCTGGTACAGCTGGGACTAAGGCCCCAGCCCCAAATGCTGGAGGCCAGAGATCTTTTCCAAGACGTCACGTTGGCAAGAAACAAGTCCCTCCACCCAACCCCATGGCGACAGATATCAACTGTATTTCCTAGCCAAGGCTAGTTCTTAACCTTGAACCGCAGAAAGTAAGCTGTTCTCATTGAATTGTTTTAGAATGAAGCCTGGGATGGGGGCGGTGTGGTGTTGTGGGGACAAGTCAGCTGTCCAGCTTTCAAAGTTATGACAAGTCTTCCACTCGGCCGCCCACCTCGGTGACCTATATTTTAATATGTGCTATTAGATTATTGCTAATGAGACATTTTAAGGATAAAAGAATTATGCTCGCTGCCCGGGCTGCGGTAAAAGTACAATTGAATTAAGGGCTGAAATCGTTTAGGACTCTGCTAGACAACCTGTCCCCCAGGCTGGGCCTGAATGGAGAGATTAAGCTTTAGAAATTACACAGGAAAAATAAGTATAATTGATCTAAGGTAACTTCACTCGTCTAAATTAAATAATGTGATTGTTACAGGCAGAAAGGATCGGGATGAGGAGCCGGACGGAAAAGGCTCGCTATCTGCAAACAAAGTTACAAGTAAAAGCCCTAGGGAATGGACTTTTTCCTGACAAGCCGAACCCCCCCCCCTTCTGATGGCTTTGAGAGTCAACTGGGGCATTAGCAGGGAATGGACCCGGTCAGAGCGGCATAGAATCAGCTTTGGCAGGGACCCCCGCGCACCATCCTCACCATCCCCTGCCTGATCCGTGGGCCCTTCCTGCTGTCCCCAGCCTTCCAGTGGGGGAGCCAGTGCCACCCTAGCCTCTGAGGCAGGCTGACCAAGGTCCTCACTCTTGGTTGCAAGAGATTTCTCTACGGGTGGCTGGCCAGCTGCGTTTGTGCAGCCGGGGCCCACCCACGGGAGCCCTGCCCCCTGGAACACCAAAGATCAGGGCCGTGCTAACCTCCTTGGAACAAGCTCTTCCCGCCTCCATGCCGTCACTTATCACGGCACTGTGACGTGTCAGCCTGAGCCCAGTTCTCAAATGGGGACACCACGTTTGCACAACGGCAGGAGACCCGAAGCTGATCTTCAGGGAGCTCCCTAGCGGAAGGAGAGAGCGGTATCTCCTCTCTGACTTAAGTGTTTGCCTCCCGCCACTGCTGCCCTCGATTCTGCGGCACTGGGGAAGCGGGGGGCAGGGGGCAAGGTCACTGGTGCTGCTGTTCGCAAAATGGCACATGCTGTGGTCAGGGGTCTCCCCGCTGGCCTGTGAGGGCAGAGACTTCTCACCGCCTCCATCTGTCTCGTCCAAACAGCCCCCTTTGCGTCCCTGAACTCCTGTGTGTCCTACTCCTAGGCAAGGAGTGGGCTGCCTGGAAGGGGAGACTTGGGGGCTCCCAGGCTCCCTCCAGATATTGCAGCATCTAATGCCTTCAAGCCCATAGCTAACCCTTTAAAAAAAAAATCCCAAGGCACCTGCGTGGCTCAGTCAGTTGAGCATCTGACTCTTGGTTTCAGCTCAGGTCATGATCTCACAGTTTGTGGGCTCGAGCCCCACGTCAGGCTCTGTGCTGACAGCACGGAGCCTGCTTGGGATTCTCTCTTTCCCTCTCTCTCTCTCTCTCTCTCTGCCCCCCGCCACCGGATCCCTCTCTCTATCTGTTTCTCAAAATAAATAAATAAACTTAAAAAAAAAAATCCAGGGCGCCTGGGTGGCTCAGTGGGTTGGGCGACCGACTCCTGATTTCGGCGGAGGTGGGATCAAGCCCCAAGTCAGGCTCCGTGCTGTGTGTGAAGCTTGCTTAAGATTGTCTCTCTCTCTCTCTCCTTCCTCCCCTGTTCACGCTCTCTAAATTAATTAATTCATTAAAATCTTTTTTAAAATTCTGGTTAGTTGACATACAGTGTTGTATTAACTTCAGGAGTACAATATAGTGATTCAGCACTTACATACCTTACTCCGTGCTCATCGTGATAAGTGTGCTCTTAATCCCCTCCCCCTATCGCACCCATCCCCCGTCCACCTCCCCTCTGGTAACCACCAGTTTGTTCTCTGCATTTAGGAGTCAGGGTTTGTTTTGTTTCTGTCTCTTTTTTCTTTGTTCATTTGTTTTGTTTCTTTTTTTAACATTTTTAAAAATGTATCTTTTTTGAGAGAGATAGAGAGACAGACAGGGGAGGGACAGAGAGAGGGAGACAGAGAACCCAAAGCAGGCTCCAAGCTCTGAGCTGTCAGCACAGAGCCCGACGGCGGGGCTCAAACTCACATACCACGAGATCATGACCTGACCCAAGTCAGACGCTTAACCCACTGAGCCACCCAGGGGTCCCCATCTGTTTTGTTTCTTAAGTGCCACATATGAGTGAAATCATACGGTATTTGTCTTTTTCTGACTGGCTTATTTCTGTTAACATTATACTGCATAGACCCATCCATGCTGTTCTTTTCCGTAGCTGAGTGACACTCCACTGTGTATATACACATCTTCTTTGTCCGTTGGTGTATCAGTGGACGCTTGGGTTCCTTCGTACCTTGGCTACCGTAAACAATGCTGCAATAAACATGGGGTACCTATATCTTTTCCAATTAGTGTTTTCGTCTTTGTTGGGTAAATAGCCAGTAGTGGAATTACTGGATCCCAGGGCAGAACTATTTTTAATTGATTGAGGACCCTCCATATTGTTTTCCACAGTGGTTGTTTCATTTTGCGTTCCCACCAACAGTGCACGAGGGTTCTTTCTTCTCCACATCCTCCAGCACCTGTTGTTTCTTGTGTTTTTAATTTTAGCCATCCTGACAGGTGTGAGGTGATATCTCATTGAGGTTTTGATTTGCATTTCCCTGATGAGGAGGGATGTTGGGCATCTTTTCATGTGTCTGTTGGCCATCTGGATGTCTGTTGGGAAAAATGTCTGTTCATGTTGTCTGCCCATTTGTCATTGGCTTATTTGCTTTTTTTGGTGTTAAGTTATATCAGTTCCTTATATATTTTGGAACGTAACTCCTTATCGGATATGTCATGTGCAAATACTTTCCCATTCCTTTGATTGCTTGTTTATATTGTTGACTGTTTCCTTTGAGTCACCCTCCAGGTTAAAAATGAACTAGAATATGCAGATGCCTGGGGGGCTTAGTCGATTAAGCACTTAAGCGTCCGACTTTGGCTCAGGTCCTGATTTCACGGTTTGTGGGTTCAAGCCCTGCATTGGGCTCTGTGCTGACGGCTGGGAACCTGGAGCCTGCTTCAGATTCTGTGTCTCTGTCTCTCTCTGCCCCTCTCCTCACACTCTTTCTCTCTCTTTCAAAAAAAATTCATTATAAAAACTTTAAAAAAATGAACTAGAATATGTAAATACAAAAGATCTTCTCCCTCTCACCATCCTTTCTTTTTTTCTTCTTTCTACCTCCCTTCCTTCCTTCTGTCCTTCCTTCCAATAGATTATTTCGTGAGCAACTACTATATGTCAGTTCTATGACATAGAACTATAGTGGTAAACAAGATGGCTAAGATACTGACAGGTGCTTGAAGACCACACCAGAGGGTGAGTTCGCTCTGAATGCTGGGAAGGGCCCTGGACCTGGCAGGCACTCAGGGAAGCTTCTCCGGGGCCTCCCAAGTTGAGAGACCAGAAGAGGAGATGGGCTCAGTCCTCCAGAGAGCAGAGAAAGCCCAGGTGGGGGTCGGAGCAGACAGAACAACAGGAAGGGAGGCTTCCAGAGGAGATGGTGGGAGAAGGAGGGAGAGGTGGGCAACGGCCTGATTTTAAGGCACCTGTGGGCCGCGGTGGGGAGGATGGCATGTACTAAGGAAGCCATTGGGAATGGCTGAATAGGGGAGCGCGTGATGAGTGTTGCTTCGAAAGGGTCTGTCCGGCCGGTGCATGCAGAGTGGGGCAGGGACCTGGTCCTCAGGTTGTGGAGTCGCCAGGGGAGAAGAAGGGCTGTGAGGAGGAACAGCTGAGAGCCTTCCCAGGCAGGAGGAGGAGGACTGGCAGGAAAGGACAGTCTGGGGGCATTTCTGATTCTGAAAAACATAAAGAGACACATAAAGAGTAAATGGACATGTTTCCTCTAGTTCTTTAAGCTTCGACTGCCCTGGCCAGAACCCTGCCCATCCCGCCCGTCCTGCTGGGAACCATCTCAGAACCCCTCTCTGTCTTTCAAAGTGGGACAGACAGACGGGCTCAGCACCAGGGGCGGCCGGCCTCTGGGGCTCTTTGAATGGGTCTGTGGACAGGACAGAGAACAGATCTTGGCTGCTCTTAAGAACACCTCCAAACCTCACTCTGTGAGCAAACTGGTGACTTTTAGTGTGTGGCACGGGAGAGATCTCTGGTCCTCAGAAGCCTGTTACTGAGTCGGAGAGACTCCTGTTTTCGTTCCTGTCTTCGAGAGCAGATGCACAGGCTTGAACTTGAGCAGTAGAAACTTTTCTCTCTTGGGAATTCAGGAGAGAACGCGAATTGACTCTTGCACACCTCAATCCTCCCCGTTGCCCTTGGCACAGGGTCTCCTCTTTGGGCCTCAGCTTTCCCATCTGTATAATGGGTGAAATAATTTCCACTTCCATTTCTGCAAAATGTTCACTTCCACCTGACATCGATATCCTCCCTAAAGGTGGTAAACTTAGGGGCACTGTAACAGGGAGCAAAGTAGCCAATGCTGAATAAACAGTGAGCCCTCCGCCCATCTCACTGTGTCTCGGGGTGGGGGGCTGCCACTGACCAGGCAAGAATCAGATGAGAGAGGAGGGCCGGGGAGGACGGGCTGGCGGCCACAAACGACCCACATATCAATGTGTAACTACATTTTCCCGACTTCTCCTGTTGTTTTGGTCACCTGGGGTTTTGCAAAGCTTTTGTTATTTTTCCATTATCTGATTTCCTTTTTTCTTTTTCTTTTAATTTTTTTTTTCTGTTACCTTCAGACAGTGCTATTAGCTCAGTGGCTCAGCCCTTTGACTCCTTATTAATTCCAGGCTCCCATGTCCTATGTGCCCACTCTCCTTCCTGCTTCTCAGAAGTTCTTCTGGGCAGTGAACACCGTCCACGATGCGCTGCTACCTTCTTCTCTGAAGTACCTGGTTCTGCGGATTTCCTGTGCTGACCGCTCCAAGCCCCACTTCTAGTGTAGGAAGAAAATTCTGAAGTCGCTGCCTATTTTCTAAAACAACAAGATCTCCAAATGAAAGCAGGTCAATTGAACATCACGAGATGAGTCACAACATATTTAGGACAGAGGAGACTCCAGAGTTCCTCCAAAGCAGCACATGGTCTCCACTGTATCACCCCTACGCCATGGCCATTTGACATGTGCTTGCATGCCTCCCTTGATGGGGGGCTTACTTCTTGCAAAGGCGAACGACTCCACCTTCAGACATCACTGACTGTTAGGGAGTCCCGTGATCAAGCTTCTGGCCCCAGGTTCAGCCCTTGGAGCCACACACTGAGGAAGGCAACCCCCTCCTTCCGCATGACAACTGCAAATATTGGAGGCCAGGATAATGAGTCTCCGTCCTTGACCCCAACACTACTGCCACCCGCCTTGGGTTCTCTCTTCTCTGGGCCACGCGTCCAGCCCCAGTGCCTTTAAATCTTACAAGACACTTGACTCCAAATCACAAGTCCTGGACTTGCCTTTGGAAGTCAGCCGCTGCCAGGGACATCAAAGCTAATTGCCTAAGAGGCCACGGAGATGCATTTCTTTTCCTCCCCAGTCATTGACTTTCTCGGGTTTCGTTGATCCAGTTTGTATTGATTGCATCCCGGTGAAACGCACACATTTGCACGGTTTCACCACCCCGAGAGACCTGCCTGTCATCTCGAACCCGGGCCAGGCCAAAACCATGTGGGGTCACTCAGGAAGGTGCCCATGGCCTCGTCCAGCCGGTCCGGGTGGATGGTGGAAGGAGCTGGTACGGGGAGCCGCCGACCAGCACCTTGTGGGCCACCTGGTGGAGGTTTAGTTGATGCACCTGCTACTTCACAGATCAGGAAATCTCACACGAAACGGAGTCTCTGGTTTCTTCCCAGGCAGCGGGAGCTCTGTCTGGATGCTCCGACATTGCGGGGAGGCACCAGCTCTCCAGCTGAACCCAGACTCCTTCCTTCTCTTCGGTCCACTCACTTCCCTTTCTACCCACGTTTGTGCTCTTGAGAGTTTGAAGCCCCAACCCCAGGACCAGCACACCCCATGATGGTGGTGCTTTCTGAGAAAGTTACCACTTCTGTCTGCACCAGCCACTGGGACTGATGGGCCTGGAATTTGGGGGGGCATAGAGTCAGACAGGTTGACCCAGCTCAGCACACCCTGACTTTTAAAAAGCCTGACCGGAGTAACCGAGCATGCATGATGAGAAGTAGCCCAAGGTCTGGGGCCTCTGCAAGAGGTACCCCAAGTGACCCCTGGGGTGCCCAGACCAAACCTAGGGAATAGGTCGTTTCTCCATTTTTATTTTTTTTAAGTTTATTTATTTTGAGAAAGACAGAGACAGCATGAGCAGGGAA